>CAKMRK010000527.1:0-19616 GCA_928213465.1 Penicillium sclerotigenum | reverse complement strand
GGGACTTAAGTATGTAAAATTGAGTAATGTTATGTTTTAAAAACAGATAACGGGAGCTGAGCTGACCGGTGGAGATAAGATAAGACACGATCACGTGATTTGTGGGTCACACCGGTCAGCTCAGCTCCCTATAACGAGGTCACATGCTTTAGTGCCTCAGGCTATCAGGGGCCAGCCGTGGTTTTTTTTTTTTTATCTGAGCGCTAATCAGATCATTTAACCGCTGCATAACCTTTAGGTTGCGATGTCTGTTATGTTTGATGATTCCAATGTTTCAGGTATTTATTTGGATGCCTTGCAGCTGGATTTTGAGCACTGCAGGATAATTCTTTCCTATACTCGCGATGAAACATAACGTATTATTTCACCACCGAGTGGCCGCCCCAAAACACCACAGTAAATGCGATATTTTACAACCTTATATCTGAGCAGGGATGTTATTGTTTGTTTTTATCGTCATTTGATAGCTATCGATGAGACTTTTAAACACTATATATCGGTTTTAAGAAAATCGAAAAGCTGCATTATCATGGTTTTGAGAATTACGTTGCTTAAAGCTATATATATCTCTCTCAGTCACAAAATGGGATGGATTTTCCAAAGTCCTTAAAAGGGGCTAGTTATCACCTAAAACGCATTAAGCTAGTAGGGAATCTCCACGTAGAACTATGGTGTTTTGGGGGTGGCCACTCGACGGTGAAGTCCGGTAGATTATCATTAAGACCTATAAGAAAATACCACGAATAAAATAAATTTAGTTGCCGAGACCGAGAATTATCTTACTGTGATCTTTTGGGGCCTTCCAAGGCTTTAGCAGTACCTAATGCATACCTAGGTAGAATTTGTTAATGACAACAAAAAAGGATCAGGCCATAGGCCTTCTCCCAAGGTTTGGTCGTTCAGTAATAGAGCTACGGAAAATAGAAAATTACAAAGACTTTTTTTTCCTTTTCTTTTGGGGGTAAATTCTTTGTACATTTTTGGTATATTATTATTTTTCAAAAAAAAGTTAGTAGGTTGGGGTGTCAGAACCAATTACCGCGTGTCTGGACTTCAACTCCACTCGATAAGTTATTAGCGTGGGCTACAGTCGGTGCCCCTTGCTGGACTAATAATTAGGATGCGTCAACAGTTTAAACCAACTCTTTCAGCTTAAACTTCAGAGCCTTGCCGCTGTGGCTTTTGGGGATCGCCTCCAGGAACCGGATATTCTCCCGGAGCCAGAATGGCTCACTCAGGGTATTTTGAATGTGTGCGGCGAGGGCCTCTCGGAGTGTCTGCTCGTCCATCTCGGTGTCCACCTGACGCGAGCGCACCACAAATGCAAATGGGTGTTCGCCGGCCTCGTCGTGCTGCACGCCTAATACTGCAGCCTCGTCCACTGCTGGGTGGTTCAAGAGCTGGGCTTCAATCTCAACCGGCGCCACCTGGATGCCCTGTGACGCTTGTTATTAGCCACGCCACACCACGGACTAGGAGGTGATAGACATACCTTGACCTTCATGATATCCTTCTTCCGATCCACGATAAACAGATGTTCCTCGCCGTCAGTGTTGCACCTAATGCACGCTACATCGCCCGTCACCAGCCACCCGTCCCGGTCGAATGCGTGGGAATCCGCCTCGTTTTCCCCGAGGTAGCCCTTCATGACACTGGGTGATCGCACATACAGGTCGCCGGCCACGTCGTAGTCCTGGATCTCGGCTCCATGGGCATCGAGCAGCCGCACCTGCACCTGCGGTAACAAGCTTCCCACAGAGCCGGGAAAGATGCTGTGTTGACTGGTATATGAGACAATCACCGCCGCTTCGGTCAACCCTATAGTCGTTTACGCCTGGTCAGCCCGAGTCTCGAGTCCAGAGAGTAGTTTCTGTCTCCATACCGTAACCAGGGAGTAAATCCCAATCGGGGCGAATTTGTTTCAAGGCGCGCATCATGTCGGCACTCAAGGGCGCGGACCCACATACCACCGTCTGCACGGACGACAGATCGGCCATCTTGAATAAGATCGGGTTGTTGACCAAGGCCGCCACGATCGCGGGGACCTGAACAAAAAGGGACCCTTGTCAGCACACATTTTTCCTTCACTCAAAACCAGCCTGACTTACCAAGTATAATCGCTCGATCCGATACTGTTGGATGGTCCGCAGCGCAGCCTGCATGTCGAAGCTCGCGTGCAGAATCGTTGTATCGCGACGGCAGATCATCACGTGCAGCAAGATCAGGCCAAAGGCGTGGCTCAAAGGAAGGACACCCAGGATGACCTGGTTCTTGGGCCCCGTAGCATAAGTGTCCAGTGTGATGGCCTGGAGGGCATTGACAATCACACTCGCATGGGTGATTTGCGCCAATTTCTGTCAAAAGGGTCAGCGTGTCTGTCCTTGCCGTTGTGAAAGCCGATGTTAATTGTTCAACATACCTGGTACCCGGAGGTGCCGCTCGTCGGGCAGAGATAAGCGACGCGATCTTGGGTCCCCCCAGCCTGGAGGTCCACAGGCTCTAATGCCGGCAGGTGCTCCCCATCCGCAATCAATTGGGAGATGGTCTTCAGGGCTGCCGGTGTGGCATCGTCGCCAGCCAATTCGAGCAGAAACAATCGCGCCGGATCTTCGTTCAAAGCTGTAAACACCGCTTCACAGACAGGCTGCAGTTGGCGGCAAGTGAAGAGTGCGTGGCAGTTGGCTTTGCGCATCAGGGTCTGAATCTCGATAGCCGAGGACGTGGGGTGCAGGAGGAGACATGTGCCGCCGATGCGGTGAACCGCCCATGACAGAGGTACAAAATCCATCTAGAAGCCTCCGTTATGCCATTGCTCTTGCATTTTGCGATTTGATCAGCTTACCGCGTTCAAGGCCAAGATTCCTACGACCTTATTCTCTGGAGAACCTTCATTTGGGTTCCATCCCAACACTTGTGCTAGGCTTCGTGCCAACATGGTGACGCGATACTCGAGATCCTGGATGGTATATGATCTCCCAGTCTGGGCACAGACTAGTATAGGCTTCCCCTCGAACTTTTCGCCGACGCCTTCAATCACGAAGTCGCCTACCAGCTGCGTCTCCGGGGGGGAGACAACTAGGTCGCGGCACCATGGTGCGGAAGTAAAGACCATGTTGTATGTGTGACTCGAATATAGAGAGACAAAAAGATCGGATATTAAAAACCTTGGAAAAAATATGGGAAACAATCTGGCTCTTTTTTTATGTCGCGGCGACTCGATGTACTTTATATGTATACGTATATGAAAGTATACTAAGTTCCCAAGCCTCAAAGAGGAGGCATAGTTCCAACTTCCAAGGTTGCCCCTCATCCTCGTGCTGTTCATACCTCCCTGCATTGGGATGCAAATTCGAGTATTCCTTCACATTGCTACTTCCACGATTGGACTGTTCGAGAACGTACCTACTTCTGCTCGCTCAAGCATAAAAGATCTTAGCAATTGAGCATACAATAGGTATTGGTACAAAATTCCTGTATGCAGTCTGTATCTGTTAGCGATGCTAATCTTCGCCCGTTATATGGCTCTCCAGGGCTACAAAATATGACATTCCAACGCGCTGTAACCCGAATTCATCATTTTAATATATACATTATCGCCTCAACACGAGCTTAGTCTAGTTAAAACCGTGATCTGAGGCACTAGCCCATTACTACAACCATCCTTTGTCTCTTAATTTGCAGAATTATCCTCAGGCTCGATCACTATTGACCACTGTACATGATCCTGATGCTAAATCGTTTAAATGCGATCAAAGGATACACCGCCGAGGAGCTGGAGTGGATTAGAAATATGGCGGTGATTGGAAATAGAGCTAATCCATGGATACGGGCGACACATAACCTCCTTATTGGTTAATATTGCCGGGCAGTAATTTTGATCCACTCTCACCTTCCAAGTACTATGTTGAAATTATGGTATGTAGTCTTTTTTCTTTACAGAAGTCAAAGAGATACTCACTTATATAGAGAATGGTTCGAAGTTATATATAGTTATTTTAGGATTCGCTCAACTCCCTATATTTTAATACGTCTCCTTACTATTACAGGGTAATATTTAGAAATTGCTATGGGGGACAATTTTTGTATGGAGGCGGTCCGTGTACGATAAAATCACCACATAAAGTGGGCCGCTTTTTCGAAAAGCTAAGTGATATTTTAGGGACTTACTCGTTTGAGAATTTATAAAGTCATATGACTAAGGCCTTCGGGCGTGGCTTTGGGGGCGGGCCCACTAGGGCACCCCTAGGGAAAGAGAGATGATCTCATCTTTATAGGGTTTAAGATTGATAGTTGGTCGTACCATTATAAAGTATGTGTAAAAATTAAAAGAGAAGTAGGAATTAGTATATAGAAATCAGTGTATATGCTTCAAGAAGGCGGTGATGAGATAGTAAGGCAATATCCAATAAGAGGGTTATGTATCGATGGTCCCAATACTCCGTAGTCGTCCATACCATGGAGCCGCCCGGGTGTTGTTTCGAATCGTTCCCCATGTGGGTAGAGTTCTTGGCGGACGGGCCACCTGTTTTAGTAATGGGTCCCCACAACGATCAAAAAGCCGTAAAGGTGGAGGTGTAGGTGGGGGAGATCACAAGAGAAGTGGGACACTCACCTACAAGTACAATCAGAATTGGGGTGCCTCGTGCGAGAGTGGTGAGCAAAACTCCCTACCAAGGTGACAATTCTATGGTCGCCCTCTAATTCTTCCTCAAACAGTCTTTTGAGTATTAACGGGATTTCATCTAGAACCGACGTAGCAGCAACAGTAGAGCGAGGGATGTGAGAAATTCGCATTCTCACCGCGGACCTGTCTTGCCTACGTGGGAGTATAAAGGAACATTAAAGGCATAAAGAATATAAGGAGCATAAGAAGCAAGAAAAACGGAGGAAATCTTTGTCTCCCTCTATCTACCTCTTTCAGACTGAACACGTAAAGCTTTCGCAGTCCCGTTGTAGGCTATCGAGATAAGAGCATTGCTGAATCAGCATGTCAAGTTGAACTAGCTCATGGCATCTGTAGAGAATTCGTGTCACGTCGGGGCCAAATTGAATCCCCCACTTGGCGAGGATTGACGGGGCTCGAGAGTTCTTAGGTCTTACTTACTAGCAGGGGGAGATATATCCATATAAGGACTAGGGTCTTCCTACCTCGGAGTCCAGCCTGTATCGCCTCCCACACGCAGGATTATAAACGACAAGAGTGGTGGAAATGAAAGTACTTACTATCATATGATTCAATACAGTCTGATTTTATCGTCGCTTACTGCAGACGCCGTTGGAGCATGGGTTCCAAAGCATCGAACGCCAACGCTATAGGTCTTGCTGTGGACCTACAGGTGGCCGGTGATTATGCGACCAAAGTCTCACAGGAACGGCTGTCAAGGATGGCGATGAGACAACGGGACGGAGGAATTCGCCAATATTGTTTTCACTAGACCATGCTCGGCAAAGCTGGCCGTGAGAATCTCTCTCGGAGTTAGCATTGTTCCCTCGACTTGAGGCTCCTGGAGCTCCTTATAATCGAACCTGTTGTCATCCTCCGTCACTATCGATTGCAATGTATAGGATCAGACATGCGCAAGGTCGGTCTCTCCACTCTACCACGGGAATGGATCTAGTAGAGGGTTCGTATGCGACCTCAGAAGCCTCCCCGCTCCAGCTGTCAATAGGAGGCAAGCGTGACTGTGTTGACATCGTGTTCATGGACTGGCTGTGTGTGGACTTCCGTGAGAGACTTCTGAATGCACTGGCGAGCTCTCGTGACTGTACTTTCATTAAATTGAAGCATTCAGCAAAAAAAAACATACTCGACATTCTAGACTGCATCAGCTCCCTTTCTGTCTCGGAGAAGGAGAAAGTGAAAGAGACAACAGAAAGTTTTTCAGATACGCCCCGAACCAGCCTCGATACCATCCCAGCGGATAGTCCACCCGAATATTTGGGGATCCATGGGAACTCACCGCCGGCGGAACTTTTTCAACACCTTAACGACATCGACCTCGGGTCTCTTGGCCTGTCGCTCTCCACAACATCCACAGAATCTGGCGCGACGGGTGAGTGGCCAACCCTGTCACCTAGGGTCTTAATCCCCGACGACGAGGCGCTGCTGCGGAGTGGCGACTCTGACCAATGCGACAGGATAGACATTGCAGGGAGTGATGAAATGCAGTGGTGGTCCTTGCAGGGTGGCTTTAATGCTACCCCTGCCCGAATGAGTCCAAAGACACCGAGCAATGTGCCTCTCTGGCCAGGGGGTCAGAGTCGGGATCCAACTCAAGTGCCGACTTCTGCGGTTTTAGACTTTATGGATTTGGATCTACTGGCGGAACAAGAAGAGATGTATGATCCCACCAATCAATCTAACCCGAAAGAGGGTGCAGCGCTACCTGTATCTGCGACACAGATGGGGAATAATGCTATGCAACTAGAAGAGGTCCGAGAGGGCCTTGTCGCCCAATTGATCCGGTCACCGGCACCAGATCAAAGTGTTGGATCTATACTAAATCCACAAACACGGAGTACCCACTCTCCGGCGCCAAATAGAACTGGTGGACTTATCATAGGTCCTCAGCGACGGGGCACACTCTCTCCAGCTCCCAACCCCCCGGCCATATCCACACAGCAGCCCACTCCCTCCGTAGCCCAAGCCCAAAGCTCAGCTGGCTGCGATTCCCGCGTAAACCGTGCGGTTTCCCACAATATCCTGGCTTCATCCCCTGCTAGCATTGGTGGTGCACAGGTCATCCGAGCGCAGTCCACACCTCAAATGCCTGGGAATGAGTCTGAGGGTGGTGAGGAGACTCTAGTGGCGGCACCACCCTGTAATGAGGTAGAGGAAGGGGGTATAGAGGCTATAGCTCCCTACGCAACTGGGATCTCATCGCTGTTGGGGTTGGGTTGCACCCCGGTTCATTTGCCGTCGGCCAGTCAGGTCTTTGCGGCGTTTAGCCACCACCTCTCGGAAAGCAAGCGCTCTGTGGCGCAGCTCTTGACTTGTCTCTTTTACGCGGTTGGGAGTCCCGACGCTTTGAGTCAATTACGCCATGCACTTCAATTCGCACGGAAGACCTTTGTGATTCCGGTGGTACAATCCGGCCTTCAGAACGACCTCGCAACCACTGTGCAAGCCCTTGACCGACTCGACTCCATCACTGCCCTCTCACACATCCTCCGGCGATATTACCTTGTTCGTCTCTCAGCCCATCGCACCCGGCTGGAACAAGATCATATTGCTACCAAACTTGCTGGGCGAGGATCCAAGCGCATGCTCAAATATGACTGCGCTCGCCTACAGCTGATCCGTGACAGCGGGAAGAGTGGAGCTCGTTCAGCCGACAGAAGTGATCGACGTGTGAGCAAGGATCAGCCCAAGAACCGGTCCAAGACGCAGGCTCTGACGGATCTAATGCAAATGCTATACCCGGGGCTCACTCCCCCTCCTGTAGGGGAGAGTCGTCAGACCAACGACTGCATGTATACTAGAAAGTTAACCCAGCTGCGTAACCGCTTATCATGCGCGCGCAACTGGTATATTTTTGAACATACCTTTCCCGGAGCGATTCTGGCCTTGATACCTTGCGCCGGGAGATACTCCATCAGTATTGATCAGTAAGTTTGACTTCCACAACCAAGGATAAGACACGGACTGACTGAATTTCTCTCGCATCTAGGGTGGAAAAATTACCAAGTGATACCATTCGGTTCTTCTTGACATACCTGCAAGAACATCGGGGTGCGTACTTGCGGAGCCTGAGCCAGGCTCTATCTAAAGAGGTGTTTGACGTGTTGGGCGGAGTAGATCTTTCGCAAAAATTTGCGTTTGAGACGGTCGACATAGCGTCCCTCGGCGAATACTTATACGACACAGAAGATTTGCTTCAACTGTGCAAGGCGGTCGTTTAACCCACTTACTGACCCCTTTGTGGCTCCGGTCTACACCAGAATGGGTCTCAGTCTCGAGCCAAAACAAAGTCACCAAAAGAACAGACATGATTATTCAGCCTATGTATGCATCGTCCGTTTTGTATAGCGTATAGAGCAACTAGGGCTTCTCCACATAAAGTCTTTCCACGTCTACTGATGATTATTCCTTTCCACTGATTTATTTTCTTTTGTCAATATGATTTTGAAAGATGCTTTGTTTATAGACGAAACCTTGGAATCTAGCCTCCACGCTCACAGTCGAATGAGATGAAATTGGCAAGCAAACTCTGTTTGATGTATGTAAAGAAAGTACCACCATCGTTTGATACTCCATCAAAAGCACAGTGTAACTATGAGCGAAAAATAGAATAGAATTATATACGGCTAGATTTAGAGAGGTTGCACTTCGTCACCCGACATGACGTACAATTCCCCCATGACCAGCGCTCTTATGCCCTCCTTGTCGGTCTAATAAACGATATTCGTCCGCAACTGCTGATACGCCAAAGCCGTCATGTCCTCATAGTGGGAAGGACGGGAATCCGTCACAAATGGTGGCAGCGGTCCAACGGACATATCCCGGTGAGCCTTAAGGAAAAAAGCAATGGATCGCCGCGCCGGCAACATCTCATCGTTGCCGCTGGAAACTCTCTCGCCTTGCGGAGTTGTGACCCTGTGAATGCCCGCCTTGAGGACGCCGTTCGTCCACCTTTCGAGGGTGTCGCCGATGTTCACCACAAACTCAGCCGGATCCTCGCGCGGCGCGGGGATGAACTCATCCGGGGCCTCCTTGTTTTGCACCTCAAGGCCGCCACGGTCATCCTGCGCCAGAAGCGTAATAATGCCAAAGTCGGTATGGGGCCAAATACGGCTTGTCTTCCCTTCCTTGAGCGTGCGGAGGGCAATGGAAGGGTAGTGAGTCAGGCGCAGCTCGCTGGCGTGGCCCTGGCATAAGCCAACGAAGCTACCCTCAGAAATCCCCAGACCCAGCTCCAGCGCTGCCATCAGCCCCAGCGTTATGGCTTGACTACGGCTAAAGTACGACTCCAGCCATGGTTGAAACCCGGGCAGGCGATCCGGAGAGGGCCATTTGTTCTGATATTGCATGTCCCCAGCTGGGCCTGTATCGAAGTGCTCCTGAGAACGACCAAAAAAGAAGACGTCAGCATATGCCAGTCCGGCCTAATGTTTAGCATCACTAAGGAAGGCTTTTAGCATATTCTCACCTTCGCATCTTGGAGGTCATGTTGATCGGTTTTTGCGAGATTAGTCTTGCCGCCTGGGTTCAGTAGGCCCGTCTTTTCCGCTCCAAGGCTACTCCATCCTCGTTGCGGCTTGGGACCTTCATCATTCTGGATGCTAGCTTTGCATGAATTAGGCAAGTCGAAAAAATCTTTGTTCTATTTAAACCTTGTGGTCAGTTCGGAAACCAAATAAGAGCGAGTGGACGGTTAAGAGGGAACCCGTACCAATTGGAACAAATGAGTAATTTCATCCTTGGAGAAGCCATGGTTGATCAGCTTGACAAAACCCAGGCCCATGAATCCTTCCGTTAGAGCAGAGGCGAATTCACGACGTTCTGCGTCCGAGCCGCTCTGGAACTTGGAGAAATCGAGCGTTGGAATAGCCATCGCGTCGGAGACTGAAGTCAATGTAGAATTCCAAGCAACAGATTTTGGCACTGGGGTGCGACCTAATGATATTTTATGGGGTTTATATACATCGGAAAGGTTTCTTCCTAGCGGCAGAGACAGCAAAATCCCTGATAGAGTGGCCTTTCGCCGAGTCTCATGTAGAGAACAATCGTACGAGTAACCCCCGGGGGCCAGTACATCATCTTACATCATCCCACTACGCCTAGAAAGTGCTCTCCTAACCCTTCATGTATTAAATATGGTAGAATTAGGTTATACCCCAAATGGATTAGGTCAGTTATTCAGAAGCTCGGTATAAAGTGCGCTGGAGGCGCAATGCAGCCCGAGCTCCGCATGTTCTTATACCGCTCACTAACCCGCGACATCTTCCCATCCGCAACCACCCCTTTTCCATGAAGTTATCAGGGCAACAATAACGGCAGCAAATTTGGGGTCAGGAAAAAGCCATGGAACAATGTCGGATTCAAGTGGAGGACGTATTTGGTCCGCGGGTGTCGGATTGCTACGATAATTTTGATTTCACCCTACTGTTCGAAGAAAGCGTGCTTTATCTACCTGCGCTCTTGATCGCATGCGCCATGGGATGTTGGCGTCTGTGCGAACTCCGATCTGCGAAGAAAGTTCTCAGTTATCGAGGTGTTCTGTGGTATGTCAAGCAAGTGAGTGCTTCTTCTTTGAAAAGAGAGATGAACCCCCCATCAAACCCCCCAAACCTCTCCGATATCGTTGTCGCACACGAGTGATAATTTAACTGAACGAAAACTCTTCATTGAAGGTATGTTGGACCACATATATCATGCTGGGATTCACACATTTGGTGCTCTCATTAGTGCTCAAGACGTCTACCACCAGATTATCCAACGCTGCCATTGCAATTGGGTTCGCAGTTTCACCGATGTTCGCTTTCCTATCGCATCAGGAACATAATAGATCACAGCGACCGTCAATGATCTTAAATGTATATTTATTAGGATCCATTCCCATGGACGCGGCGCGAGCGCGCACGCTGTTCCATATGCCTGGAAATGAAGCCATCGCGATCGTCTTCACCACGCTCGTGGTCTGTAAATCGGTACTCCTTGTGCTGGAAGCAACAGAGAAGAGAAGCCTTATTACCCGATCCTTGCCTCCCGAGCAGACAGCGGGCATACTAAACCTAAGTGCGTTCTGGTGGTTCAATCCGCAGCTGCGGGCGGGCTACAACCGAACCCTGGAATTCAATGATCTGTTACAGGTTGATGAGGATATCAGTTTGGAGAGATCAAAAGATGAGGTCCGCCAAAAATGGAAGCATGGTAATGAGACCCTATCATATCCCAATAATCAAATCGTTCAACTGATATCTCTTTCTATCGTTCGTAGGTGCAAAAGAACAATCTAAGAGCCTCCTTAAGGTCCTACTGGCACTGTACAAGTGGCCACTTCTAGCCGGTGTTCTGCCGCGCCTGTGCTTAACAGGCGTCAATTTTGCCCAGCCCTTCCTAGTCAACCGGGTGACGAGCTTTTTGGGGCAAACCAGTAGCTCCACGACAAAAGAAATAGCGTACAGCCTGATTGCAGCCTACGGCATCATCTACGTTGGCATCGCCGTAAGTTGTGCACGTAACCTGGTTCCGAGATCGACATGATTACTCATTTAGAGAACCCTCATAGTGTATGACAGCCATGTTTCATCATCGGTCTTATCGCACAGTCGTGATGGTGCGCGGCGCCTTAATTCTCTTGATTTATGACCATACCCTGAACTTGAATATATCCGCCCCCTCCAAAAGCGATGCGTTGACTCTGATTAATGCTGACATCGAACGGATAGGATCGGGGCTCCGTAGCTTGCATGAGACTTGGGCCAGCATGCTCGAGATTGGTCTATCTCTATGGTTACTTGATGTTAATATCGGAGTATCGGCAGTTTCAGCTGCAGCGGTGGTCATAGGTAAGATATGTCAAATCCCCTCTCCCTTTTTACTTCCTCTCTTGGTTTGTTGAATTCATTCATTCCAGAGATTGGAGTAACTAATTCATAGTGAACATCGAGCAGCTTGTATTCTCATCAGCGGAAAATTAAGCGGATATATGGGCATTCGCCAAAAGCTATGGCTTGAGGCGATGCAAACACGAATCGCAACAACCGTGGCAGCAATCGGCACCATGAAGGGAGTCAAAGCAACTGGTTCAACGGATATTCTAAACTCAGTTATCACAAAGCTGAGAACATATGAAATCCAAAAGTCCATTAAATTTCGAGAAGTACTTGTCATGCTCGTGACATTATGTAGGTTGTGAACCCCCTCCCTGTCGTCTCTGGGTCCTTTCTGAGCTCCTTAACTTCATTTAGCATATCTGGCAACCACAATGGCACCGCCCTTTGCCTTTGGCACATATAGTATTCTCGCCATGATCCGCAATACTACCCCACTGACTGCAGCTACTGCTTACACGTCCTTGACAATCCTATCACTTCTCTGTCAGGCTGCAGCAAGTCTTATTGACGCTATCATGGGATTGATTCAAGCACTAACCAGCCTGGAACGTATTCGAAAATATCTCGCGCTGGAGGGTGGAATTCCGCTTCCAGGTGATACTTGCAGTGTGACTGATGCAAATTTCAGTGCATGGCCCATGAAATCTGCATGTTCCAATGAGGAGGATGACGAAATGGATGAAGAGAAGAACGTATTCAGGCCCAGTGTGTCGGAAGAAATAGATTCCAGCGCCATGATTCTATTGCGGAACTGTTCTGCGGGCTGGGACAGATCATCAAGGCCTGTGATCAATGATGTGGATGCGAATGTCCAACAGGGATCATTTGTAATAGTGATTGGGCCTGTTGGGTCAGGAAAGTCAAGTCTCCTGCACACTATTCTGGGCGAGATACCCCATACAGTGGGAACGGTCATCGTACAGGATGTGGAAGTGGCGTTCTGCGCCCAGACTCCATGGTTGATCAATGCAACCATCAAGGACAATATTATAGGACATTCTGAATTCGACAGTCAGTGGTACAACACTGTTGTCAAGAGCTGTGCGTTAGATCGGGACTTCACTCAGCTTCCCAGGAGAGAGGATACTATGATTGGAAGCAAGGGTATCATGTTAAGTGGTGGTCAGAAAGGCCGTCTGGTAATTCAATGTTTCTATTTACTTGTTTTCATTTCTTTTTCTCATGTTCTTGTCTGTTTTTCTGGGAATTTTAGGCTGACCTTAAATTAGGCATTGGCACGAGCACTTTATGCGAGAAAACCATTAGTTATTTTGGATGATGTGTTCGCTGGTCTGGACGCAGAAACAGAACAAGATGTCTGTACTGCGCTTTTCGGTGCTGGCGGTCTGTTGAGGCAGGGCACGACAACTGTTCTTGCCACAAACTCCAGTAGGTCGTGATAAGTATGAGGTCCAGAGGTTTCACTGACAATGGGGAAACCTCTATTCTAGTTCGCAATATTTCCCTCTCAGATTACATCATTGTCTTAGGACCAGGCGGCACAATAGTCGAACAAGGCATGTATTCGGAATTGATCAGTCAGGGAAGCTATTTAGCAAGCCTTGATCCTAAAGAGAACAGAAGCGACGAAACAGATCGCCAAGGCGACAACAAAACTGCTACACTAGATGATTCTGTTCTACGAAATGCCAATCTGAATGCTGAAAATCGGCCTGCCAGTGACCTGACTATTTACAAATTTTACGTGGACAAGACGGGGCGCGTGTCATTTTTCGTCTTCTTTGTGCTTTGTTCCGGCTTCGCTTTTGGCTTGTTGTTCTCCCGTAAGTCAACGTGTGGCCTCCCTCCCTTCCGTTTTGTTTATACTCATGGCGAGACTAACGTCCGAAGAAATCTGGATCAAGTTCTGGGTAGAGGCCAACGCCAGAAAGCCAAATGATCGACTAGCATACTATCTTTCGCTATACGTGATTTGGTCTACCTTGGCCATCTTTTCATTTCTGGGTGCATGCTTGTACGTTCTTTGCAAACCTGACTTCGAGTTTCAAAAGGTCGACGTTGACAAACCGACCGCAGGCAACTGATGATAGTTATGGTCCCGAAAACCGCCAGAGAACTTCACGAACTTCTGCTCAAGAGAGTTTTAAGGTTAGATTCGATTTCCAGCCAGCCCAAAGAGCAATTATGGCTGATGATTTCATCTAGAGCCCCATTGGGATTTCTTTCCGGCACCGACAGCGGAGAGATCGCCAATCGTTTCAGTCAAGATCTTGAATTGGTGGACATGGAACTCCCTCGGTCACTCATCGGCACTATGATGGCTTTTGTCTTATGTGTCGGCGAGTTGGTTGTCATCTTGTATAGCTCCAAGTACATCGCCGCGACTGTGCCAGTCCTGATCGGCGTTCTATACCTGGTACAAATGTACTATCTCAAAACCTCGCGACAACTTCGCATCCTTGAAATTCAAGCTCGGGCGCCTCTCTTGACCAATTTCATGGAAACACTACAAGGGTTGAGCAGTGTTCGCGCGTTTGGCTGGATGCGAGCATACGCCACCCGGAATGATCATCTGCTAGTGACGGCCCAGCAGTCTATATATCTTTTATATTGTGCCCAGCTATGGCTCAGTCTCACATTAGATATGATCGTTGCGTTCTTGGCCATTACCTTGGTCAGTGTTGCGGTTACGACTAGGACTTCGTCGGGTGCATCAATTGGTCTTGCGCTGGTCAATATTGTCGCGTTTGGCGCTAACCTGAAGGGCCTCGTGTACAACTGGACGGCTTTGGAAATCTCCATGGGTGCAATTGCCCGTATCCAAAATTTCACGTCGAATACCCCCTGCGAGGATCCACCGGATGTAACCGAGCCTCCACCCCCGAACTGGCCTGACCGGGGCCTAATCCGCTTTCATGATGTCTCGGCAGCCTACAGGTGAGTTAGCAGCTAAACTTTGAATGACCGAACAGGGATACCAGAAACTGAAGGTTGATATTTTCATGGCAGCTGCGAGTCCTCACTAGTGCTCAAGAACGTCTCTCTGGAAGTCCAACCTGGACAAAAGCTCGCGGTTTGCGGCAGAACTGGCAGGTAAGCATATCTCCCTGGGCCTAAGGTCTGGCGTAACTAAGGCGTCTCCATTAATAATATATCAGTGGTAAGAGTTCCCTCGTGGGATCGCTGTTGCGACTTCTGGATCTGCGTAGCGGCACTATCGAAATCGACGGTTTGGACATTTCCACTATCGCACGGCAGGAGGTTCGGTCCAGGCTTATCACTCTGCCCCAGGAGTCATTCTTTTACTATGGTACGGTCCGCGAGAACTTGGACATCCAAGGGCAACGATCGGACGAGGAAATGTTTGAAATTCTGGCCAGGCTTGGACTGCATGAACTCATCATACAGAAAGGCGGCTTGGATGTCCCGATGACCGATGAGCTCCTGTCGCATGGCCAAAAGCAACTTTTTTGCGTCGCTCGTGCAGTCTTGCGGACGTCAAGAATTCTCATCCTAGATGAGGTGACAAGCAGGTGGGGGCTTTCAGCAATTGTTATTTGTTTTATCCTGTGCTACCAAGCTAACCCCTCGTTCTGGATAACAGCGTTGATCAGGAGACTGAGACCATCATTCTTGATGTGCTTCGCGAACGGTTTCCCGAGCACACAGTTGTGTGCATCGCGCACAGACTCAAAACCATCTTGGATTACGATCAAGTCATAGTGCTTGATGAAGGTAGTATCGTGGAATGTGGAAACCCAGCCACTCTGGCCTCACAGCCATCAAGATTCGCAGATCTTCTTCGCGCAACAGGTGATTATTCCCTTACTTTATAGAGACATAAAAAGGCATCTTGATTCAATGGAGTAAACTAGAACAATAGACTTATCTTTCAACCCTCCCTCGCTCGTACATTCATCTCCTTGGCCTCACTTATCTTGCCTTGTCTTTGATACAAATCCCCGAGGACTTTAACGATAACATTCACTGGATATTGCTTAAGAGCAAATCAACAGCGTCTGTGTACCGCAAATTTGTAGGATTGCCCAATAAATTAGCGGGATGTCTTGAAAGTCTATAGAATCAATGAAGCTCTTTCTGAAGACGATGTAGGATTCCCGAGATGTGAGACACAGACTTTGAAGGTCTTTCCGGTTGAAGAACTTACCAACCCACAGATGATTTACTAAGCAGCATGTGTTTCTCAATCAGATGAATTCTGTCTGTCTAATCTCTCACTATGTGGGATTGAATTTCAATTTGTGCCTCATCTTCCATACTCTAGATTCTTGGGGATATCCGTAGAATCAGCAGTAAGCGCCTGTGGAAATTGCCATGCGGTCCCAATTACAATACTGTGATATCGCTGCATCGAGGTTGATATAGGAAGCAAACTGCATGGGGAGATAGTATCTCCTCGGGTATGTGCTTCTTATGGGAATCCCTTCATCGAGTGATATACCTGATTAGGCATAGGGTTGAATCTTCGGAATTTGAACTTGAGAGTGGAAGAATTAAGGTTAATTCTTCCAACATTGTGATACTTGCTCCCAGGGCTCTGCGACTGGTTTCGGGGAGCCCTAAGGATTCCGGAATACGGTGTCAGAGATATACATGAAGCATACAGGACAGATGGAGATATGATCTGCGCCGGACCTACGTGTATATGGTGTATATGGGTTCCCCTGAAAGCGAGGAAGCTACCTTTCTTTTGTTTCCTCACGCTACATCTTGTATCTAGCGTGGACTATAGCTGTTCTTGATATTGATTAATTCATCTTGAAGCACTATGCACTTCTATGTATACGTGAGACCCTCACAGACTGCCACACTTACTCTTTGTAGAACGAGTATATTTTAGCAGGCATTTAAGCCTCACCCTCATTAGTGACTAGTTTACGGAGAAGGAGCGTCTTTCACTTTAGAAATGGCAGGGCCACAATCTCATTATATATTCCAACTTTAACAATATCGTGGCTAATCAACCAGGAGAGGTAACAATGTTCCCCGCGACTATATCTAAACCCTTCATTGGTAAGCCGCACCACGGTCACCAGTAGTCCCAACGAACCCTTCCTCCCTTCCTTGCTCTGATAGGCAGCCTGCTTCCGATCTATTGGTCTCCTGATTCACTAGGTCCTCAAATGGCGAGTGGGCCTCGCCGCGAGATTTATTCTTTCCTGTTCGACCGGAGCGTCTGAGGAAAGGATTGGTATTAGCCTGATGCTCCTGGACGATATGCCATAGTATTTCTTTCCAATTACTCCCACTATGTCTCGCTTCGTCTGCAACCATATAACGGCGAATGGTAGACGGAGACATGATGTGCTTTTGTTTTTTCCCCTTAGATTGTAGTAGCTCCAGGGTGAGCAGTGATGACGATGGTGATATCGACTTAAGGGGTTTCCGTTGAAAGACATTAGCGCTGAATTCAGGCCCAGGGCTTGTGTCAGTGCTTTCCTCATCCTCAATGGCACAATACGCGGTATCTCCTTGCTTGGGCTCGGAGGCTCGTTCACCTCGAGTAGCCCGTATACTAGTATTCATAATACCCTAGTTCTTTCCGTTCAGGTTGAGTCATTGCGAGATATGTGACTTTGGAGAAGATATGTGACCTTGGAGAACTTACCCGCTGTCGATAGGAGATATAAAAGGATGGGTGATTAATTTAATACCGAAAAGAAAGATATTATCTCTTTATAGCGCATTCGCACAACCTTAACCTCATTTTGCCTTAGGATTCTAAATTATGTTTTGATCTTATACCCCCTTTCCTTGTCTAAGCAATCAAGCCATATCATCTTCTGAGGTTCCATGATTGAGCTAAGGAGCAGCAAAGAGCCCGTAACATTATGTTTAGCCCGGGATGTTTTTTGCTCCCTATTACAACCAGACATATCGGGTCTTTGGTAAGGACCTGCATTTTGAAGGCGCTCCTAGAGCTTCTGCTTGCATACCTCCTCGCCCTGCTCGCCTTTGAATTCTCCCTTAGAAGCATGCAGCTGCGATTTTCACATGCGGAGTTGATTTCGCTTCCTTGTGCATCTGAACCGATTCAGACTATTCTCTTCTCGGCGACACTCTTGCTCTGACAAGTGTATCACCCATAGTAGGGAAGTATCTGACCTCTACCGAGTCTATTCCGTTCCCGTACTCTAGCACTGACAAGTGCATAGCCGGAGTCGAAAAGCATAGTTTGACCTTTATCAAGAAGGGAGGAGAGCACGTGTTTAGCACCACGCAGTGTGCGAGGGAAGCTATGCAAGAACGGTCCGCAGAAGAAGTTCACAAAGAATAAACGGTCAAATAAGGTGGTATGGCAGCATATTAATAATGCATGAAGAAACTTCCACCGCCGAAAATATGAAATCTCGTGAACCAGGTTTTAGAAGGCTCTGTTCATTCAGCCGCAACTTGGATCCTGGGGTAGAGAGGACAGTTACGGAGACCTAGCAAATCAAGTCGCCGTAAAACTATACTATATTCTTGCTCAGGCTATTTTCTCGCTACCCATTACCCCAGTACCACAAGGCGAATAGTCTCTTAGGCAAGGCCAGGAGTCTTGAATACACTCCAAGACCATTTGTTTGAGTACCTCCGTGCTCTGTTTGCCTATAAATTGGCTTCGGAGCATAGAACCGCGAATTTACATTGGGACAGTATTTCGCTTTCTTGTCCTTTTCTGTCTAAATTGATCAAGTGGGAGAGGGCCGATTTATTCGAGTTTGACAATACAGGTTATCGCTCGAAACTGAACAGTTCAGGTAAAGCATATTCATCCTCGATGGCCGTATCGTTGCATGGCGTAGAATGGTTCTGGAGAAGAGATGGTGGTGCCATTCGTAGAAGATCAGGCCGATTGGGTGGGAGAAGGCTGACTGGTACTGAAGAAAGCGAGCTTAGCATACCTTTCCCAGTAAGTTGAGCTAATGCAGTAAGTAGTAGCTAATTAGATAACGTACTCAAATATGATATGGTTCAGAACATTCAGAGCCCATGAAAACCCCAGGGAATCAGCATCTAACTAGCTCAGTTAGGTCTGATAAGTAATAAAGAAGTGAAGTGTCGTCAACGGTTTATTTGCAATCCTGGAGGGTGATCGCCTTGACAAATTTGTTTAAATTTTCAATAAAAGGTATCTCCCAGAATAGAAAAAGAGTATGCATCTGACTATAAACGATGAGACTATGACTTAGTGCAGGCTCGTTATAGGCAAACTGCCAAACCCTTCTACGGCCTCATTTAGTAGCGTTACGCATACTAAAATGGGGTCGCAATATTGCAGTCATTGAGGCACGGCCCAGTTCTAGCAAGAGTATCGGGTTGTGGTATACATGTGTAATTGGACGATCTATCACCTTCAAATATGCGTGTGTCCACCAAGAATTGGCAAGATTGGCAGGGAGGGCGTGTTGAAAGCGAAGTCATGTGACTCGGGGAGACTTCTCCGACGGCCTAATATCAGGCCGACTCGGGGAAAAGTTCGACCGACTGGCTAAACTCAGAACGCCCCGAGTCACGTGATCACTAGATAGAAAAGCTTCGTTTTATAGGACGATAGAGAATTAAGTAATATACACTTTGTAATAACTATATATATTCTCCACACTAGTAACCTAACATTAATAGGTTATAAGCCCGGCTCTTACTCAAACTTTAAAATAAATAAGTTATCCCTAAAAAGACCCCTAAGTGTGGACCCACCACTTGAAAATCCTGATCTTCCTAGCCTCTAGGATTACCGAAAGGAAATTTTTTCCTAGCTACTAGAATTCTCTACTTGAAACCTAAGGGTATAAAACTCTAAGATACCCTATAATCTAGAGTTCGCTAGAATCCGGAACACTTCCTCGAAGCTTCGAAAATCCTACTAGATCTAGCTAGTAGACTGCGCCAAAACCCATAAAACCTAAAACCCAACCCAACCCAACCCACTATTGGGTTGGGTTTTAGGTCGGACTCCCGACCCATTAGTGGGTTTTAGGTTTTGATCTAAAACCTAACCCATTCTATAGGGCCCTATTAAACCTATTAAAACCTATAAAACTATAAAAACGTGACTTCTATATCACTATATAACTTATATAATTCTAGGT
>CAKMRK010000520.1:0-40516 GCA_928213465.1 Penicillium sclerotigenum | reverse complement strand
ACTTCATTTTATATATATCTATCCGATCTCGCTAGATCTTTCGGTCCTTTTTATCGCCTTCCTCGGGGTATTCCGGTTCCACCGGTTCTTAGAGAGGAGTAGGTCTTATTCGGGGTTCGGTTTCGGTTATCGCCGGCGGATCTAGATTATATAGATCCTAGACGTTCTTTTACATTATATATAGCTGCACCTTTACGTACCAGGTGAGCTATTGCGGCGCGTCCTTTAGTTTTTCGCCCTTTATAGCGGAGAGGATTGATACTACCTCTATTACTAGATTTTAGGGCTTAGTGTGAATAGCTTCACAATTACCAATTCAGGGGTAGCTAGGGATAGCTTCGAAGTTCAGGGGAGGAAAGCTGCTTTCTAGTAATAGACTAGATACTATATCTCAAATAGTAAAATGCTCTCTTAGATGCGAACCGGGCTCATAACTGTCAAATCAAGTTATATGGTAAAATAGGGGGTCTAATCAATAGGGTTCAAATCTCTGCATTTCTATATCGGCTCTGCTTACAATTTATATGGAGCCTTGATTACATAACTTTAATTACAAAACATGAAGGATAAATAAATCCTCCGGTATGCCGGTCTTCATGCTCCGACAGGGGACATAGGGAGCGAACCCTAGGCCCCTAGTAAGAAGGGTTTTCTATTGGCCAGGGAGCGAGGGCTTCCTAGGATTATGTAATTAACTTCATCTACATAGCCGGCGAGCAGTAAGCCAATAGAAAACCATGCGATCCTTACAGTATCACAGGTGGACGGAGCGTCCGCCTAAATGAGGGGACATTCTTCGCATCCCCTCCAACCTTTCTGCAACCGAATTGAAACTAACGACGATAGTTGCAGGTCATTCACTCTCATAAAACCCCGCTATACCTTGCTGACCGTTAAATAGTCTTTACGCGAAGACTCTCGACCTTCCACAAATGGAACCCCAACACCTGACTCCCGACGCCGAAGCAATTCGCAATGAGATTAAACAAATTTTGCCTGAAACCACTGATCTTGCCAACCAACCTGTGGAAACCCAAGCCACCCTTCTACGCGAGGACGAGAATCACAATAAGAGATACGGGGGCAACCTACTCGCTGAGAAAATCGCGCGCCTCAAGGCACAAATGGGTGTTAATATGCCCAGATGACCTTATTTAATCATCGCTAGGATTGGGAATGGCGTGTTGTCTCATGGTCCAAACCTACGAGGCTGTTGAATGAGAGGAAGACAGGATATTTTATACCGTTGTCAGATGTTAGGTTAACGCCTGGAGGACTTTTACGAGGAGGGACTTATATAACTATCACGGATGAGCCTATACTTAGTTTGCAAGCGGCTGCTATTTTCCTTGTTCCCCAATAACATTATATATGTCCGAGGATAATTTATCTTTCGACTGAAGTTATAATGATTGCAATGAAAGATGTCAAGCATTAGAATTCAAGGCAAATCTATAAACGGGAGATGGGGCACTGGTAATGATACAGTTACGATTAGAATGGTTTATTCAATATCCTGTCAGACCGGGGAGAAAGAAAGAGAGATAGAAAATTTCGAGGATCTATCTAATGTCAAGATCCTATATGACGTGATCTCAAAGTACGAGGTCTTGGTATTCCGACAAGTCTGGATAGGTGTCCAAGGTTCCCGTGAAAACACCACTAGCTTGAGCATTAGGGAATGGCTCATGTCCGAAGTCTTGATCTTGGTAAGAGGTCGTGGGGGGTTGGATCTCGGGAAATGCGGACCAGCCACCTTGCCCGGCGAAGTACTGCGCAGCCGTTCCATGACTTATTGAACGTCCTGACCCAATCAACAAGTAATCTAAATTCCCTATTGGGTCGTCTTGGTTTCCACCGGGCGAATTCAATGGAAATTGAACTGGCGGCCGTAAGGATGAACGCGAAGTATTTTCATCGGGAAAATAATCGACGACGTCAATGTCAGGCGTAGTGACCACAGTCTGCATTTGTGGTTGTAGAGGTGGGGTGGCCATTGCGGAAGCTTGCGATATTGGTTGATCCACTTCCGCAGTTCCTGGGTCCTGTTGTGACCTTGCTAGTTCATACTCTGTGGGACTATTAAAAAGTGTTCTGAAGATCGTTAATGATGCACATACCTTGATTGATTTTGCTCCACAAATCGTTGAAGATATCGTTGACAACACCCTCGAGCGACGCTCTGAGCAAGGGAATATCTCTATCGGCGGTCTGCCTAATTGTCTCGACTTTCCTGATCAACTGTTGTCGCGATTGGCAATTTTCGTCAAGTGTAGATCTTATGATCCTAGTATATGATTATTATATGGAGTCACTGTGGAAAGAAGCATACTTACTCCCTATCAGAGATGTTATGGCAGAAAAACAGGTTTGCGATATATCCATAGTCTAACTCGGAAGTAGCCCCAAGCTCCTTGCAAATACCTTCCAGGCGTTTCCCTATATATACCCAGTCTTTGAGCTTTGTTGGGTCAGGATTGGATCCATCTTCAATATGGTCTTTCGGTGAAAGACCGTACAACGAGAACATTTCACCAAGATACTCGGAGCTTTTTCGAGTCAAGTAATTCAGCATCAACCTTTTTTCTTTCACATGATAATAGATAACCTGAAGTAATCGAAGGCGCACGGTATGCATTTTTTTCTTGTTATCCAAGGTCTCCATATATCTGCCTATTACCGATAATGGCTTTTTGGTATCTGCTGCTAGGTTTAATTCAGTTTTAGTAACTTGAAAGAAAGATATCGGATTTTGTTTCCACGTAGAAAAGCTTTGCAAGCTTATATCAGGGGGTCTCGCGTTCTTTGCTGTTGGTTCGCGCTTTCGTTTCCGTTTCCGTTTCTGTTTCTGTGGATGGGTGATAGAGGTTTTGATTTCCTCGGGGGCCTTCGACCATAGTTGTTGCAATGAGCTTAGAAGCTAAAGAAAGTTAGCTTGTATAATAGAAGGGTAATGAAGCTTACATTGTTATCATCATTGGGAAATCCGATGGTGATAGTGTTGACCTTAGCTTTTTCTGCGGCTTCACAAGCGTTGACCAGAGTCTGGGCCACAATTTTGCTCTCAGAAAGGCCCATCGTAAGAGACTGAGATGGCTATTAAATGCGTATAGTGAGTTCGGTTGTTGTGGGGATGGAGAGAAATTCAATAGCAAAGCACCCTAAGCAAGAAAGCAAGAAGACTTGAGAAAGAGTCAAAATACGGGGCAGAGAGATCCAAAAGGTGATAGACCGTTCTAGCTCTGATTTATTCCGTACATATGTAGGTACTTTTTTTATCTTACTATGTAGGAATAACCCAGAGGTACATAGTATGTACTAGTATGTAACTAAGTCACGGAATACATGTACTGTGTACGGAGTAAATAAGTACAGTCTCACAGCAAAAGTCTTAACAACAGCCCCACCTCTATACCGCCTTCCTATTTTCCTATACCGCCTTCCTATTTTCCTATACCGCCTTCCTATCTTACCTAACCCGCCATACAATACGCGCTATGGGGTCTAACTATAGCGCGTATATCTCGCGTTTCCCCCCTTTTTATCACTTTCTTTCTTTATTATATACGCTTCTCAATATGCCTGCTCGCTCAGAACTTACCCCGGCCCTTCGTGAAAGGATCTATGAGCTCTATTCTGCGGCTTAATGGGGATTATTAGATCTATAGTATGAATTTATGGAGGTTTTAGACCGGCAGTAAATTATATAATCAAGGGGGTGTGGGGCCAGGTGTTGTCAACACTTTTGCGTAGTCACTGTAGCTTCAAAAATAAGCCTTTAAAATAGAGCCTTTAAAACTAGAGAGGAGACCTAGGAATAGCTTCAAAAATGGAGCCTTTAAAACTAGAGATAATATTGAATTAATTATAGAATTGTGGGAGATTAATTATGGAGCATATGATCTCGCTTAGACTTCGGCAGAACCCATTTTGGGTCGGAACCTCCGACCCAAAACCCAACCCATTGGGTTTTGGGTTCCGCCCTCTATAACCTAACCTAACCCAAAACCTAATGGGTTAAACCTAATAACCTAATAATAACCCATTTGAACCCATTTTTGCATAAAAATTCATAAAATTCATAAATTCTAAGTCTTGGCATTTTTAAATATACTTTTTTATTAGTATAAAATGCTTTTTATATAAATATATTTTTGTTTTGAAATTGAGTTACTATACTAGATATATATATATTTAAATCTTTGAATTTCAACCATATAAATTTTTTATTTATTTTATTTACACTATTTTAGGGCCCTAATAGGTTACCTAATAGGTTTTAGGTTATTAGTTATAACCTAAAACCTATCGTTAGGTCGAAGTAATAGACCTAAAACCCACTTTAGGTTAGGTTAGGTTAGGTTAGGTCCGGGTTAGAATAGGTTATACCGAAGTCTAATCTCGCTAATTAATTCGAGGGTAGGGTTA
The DNA here is from genome assembly GCA_928213465.1 of Penicillium sclerotigenum. Taxonomy (NCBI): domain Eukaryota; kingdom Fungi; phylum Ascomycota; class Eurotiomycetes; order Eurotiales; family Aspergillaceae; genus Penicillium; species Penicillium sclerotigenum. The sequence goes on along the minus strand of CAKMRK010000520.1, from coordinate 36,088 downwards.
CTAGGAGCCAAATATCAGGTGACAGTTATATCATTTACTATGGAGATAACGTATTTCACAAGCCAGTGACGCACACAAGCGAGTGACGCACCTAAACTAACCCATTGAATTTAAATGTATTTTTCTCAACCAAAACTCTATTAAATTAAATACACTAAAATGAATCATCTATGTGGACACCTATTAACTCTATGTCCGGTTTTATTATATCCACTACACCTTGGTGTAGCCCGTACACGTGGTTGTAAACCCGGCGAAGCGCTTCCTCGCTAGGGTGCTTCCACTACTTCCACTGCTTCCACCGGCTTAGTAAACAATTGAGAAGCTTCTTGAACTGAAAGGCCTCCTTCCGCGTATATCTACCTTCGGGATCTAGTACGCTTTTGCTTCTATTTCTTGTTTTTAGCGCGTAGGTCTTTGTTTTCTTTCGCGAGTAAGATAGCACCTTATATTATAAGGCGGAAGCCTTTTATAAGTTGGTTTAATACACGATCCGATAGGCTTGGTGGACTTCGAGATCTTATTCGAAGTAAAGCTTTGATTAATGAAGCTTATCGACGTAGTTCTTTCTCCGTGAAAGGGGCTTTTAGGGTAAAATTCTAGCTTGATTCACTACCCTAGCTCGGAGGGGGGGTCGGGGTTCGAAGCTAAATATCAAGCTTTGAAATCACTCGATTAGGTATAAAAGGTACTAAACCGGTAGCTCTAAAGCTATTTTTAATCGTTTCTGATTTAAAAGCTTTATCTCGTGCTTCTAGGTATACCGGAAGGAAGTCATCTTTATCGATATTATTAGATCTATTCCGCATTTTAAATTTAATAGCTTTAGAATATAACCTTTTTAATACCGTAAAACAGCTAATATCAAGAGGCTATAAAAGATAGGATGAATGCGGAGGCATATAAATTGGTATAATACCATTTTGCTTATAGATCTCGTCAAATTTTAGGGTTAAATGACTTCCGTGGCCATCAAGTATCAAGAGTCGATACCTCCCCTTCGTACGTAAAGTAGAAGGAATAAAGAGTTTTTAAAGCTATCGAATTCTAATTTTATCGGAGGTCTAACCGTTCGGACTAAGCTCAAATCTCTAATTATTTAGAAGGCCCTTAAACTAAGATTCTTAAAAGACTTTACCTTTAAAAATCACACACGGAGGAAGTACCCACCCCGAGGCATTCGTACACTTAATTATCGTCACCCACTCGCGATTTCTAGGTTATAAAACCTTACGCCGACCGTATATATCACGCCTTATAATAACCTTCGCGGTTGATATTAATCCTATCGCGAAACCGGTCTCGTCAAAGTTATAAATATTATCGGGGTCTATTCTAAATTAAATAATGGTTTTTTAAATAAGATTAAACCACTCCCTAATAATTTTTAGGTCTTCGTATTTCGCACGTTCGTAGTTATATCGTTTCGAGAATTAGGAGGAAAGAAGAGGGTGCCGTTTTATAAAATTTATAACCTAGTTTTCGCCGACTAAAATAACCGGGGTAGTTCCACGCTATTAAAGAAGAAGATCCGCCATTTCTCGAATAGAAGAGTGCCGGGGGGCTACCCCACGAGAATCTATAGAGAGTATCCATTTTTGAAGGGATTCCTCTTCAAGTTCTGTCAATTTATGCGAATTTGCGCGAGAAATCACGCGGTATTGAACACCACGAGGCGGCGGCGGAAGGTGGCCTTAGGCACATTAAAACGGCGCGCTATTTCACGAATTGAAGAGATCTCATGATTTTTAAAAGCCTAGATAGCTAATAAAAGCCTGCCCTCTTGCTCTATAGAATTTCGAGAAGATTGAGAGCGTATTAGTGGTATAGTGGGTAGTTAAATTAACTAAGTGCTAATCTAGGGACGCGTTTTGGGTGGGGTGCGTCACTCGCTTGTGTGCGTCACTCGCTTGTGAAATACGTTACCATATTAAATTACACAAAAGATGACAAATGGTTGGCCAAGAAATTCTATGCCTAAAACGGACTAGGGGTGTGCAGTTAGACATTTTTCGCGCTAAGGGGTGCGCCGATAGACCTGCTCATCTACTATATAAAAAGTAAATACCAGCCACCCATAAGCGACCACCAGGCGATGGAGGTGCAGACGGGTAATGATTTGCTAAGCGAAGCGAGAGCAAATTCGGTCTATATTTGACTTACGATGGCCTACGGCCGGCCGTTTTAGGTCTATAGCTAGAATAATAAGAAGAACGTAGGTATAGATAGTGGAAAAACAGTCGTATAGTGATGGGCCTTATCGCGATAAACGGGCCGGATTATAGATTTTATAGGCCGGATCGAGGTATTAAGGCCAAATATGTAGAGTCGATCACATGACCAGCAGAATTCGGGGTCACATGACTTTTGAATTTCTCGACCAATCAGAGGCCAGATCTCAAATCTGAAAGGCGGAAAATTAGACCTAGTGAGTCTTCGGCAGATCTGTGTATATTTGCTTCACTTCGCTCAGCAAAATAATAAAATATAAGTAAAAACTAGATAATTCATATAGCTTAGAGTCTTAGACTCTCCCTATATTTACACTGTTTGGTAACCCGTATAGGTAACCCGCAAACCTATATGGGTTACCCAACATAACCCGAAACCTATTACGGCTTACAAAAGTCTATGCCGAAACCCAACCCATTTACGGGTTGGGTTTTTTCGGGTTTGCGGGTTTACGGGTTTTGGCGCAGTCTACCCACTTGGGCTAAGTTCAAGGGTCCAAACTGTTCACTGTGACTTGTAAAGCTTGACATGTTGATATAGACATCGAATGTAGATGTTTCATTCTAGCCAACTATCTGCTTTGATCTTCACATATGATTGACAAACTAACATCTCATTATCTTCCTCTGGGAAATTGCATCAGCCTCTGTTTAAGGCAGGCGGTCAGTCCTATTTATGCTCTTATCAACTTATCGACTTATCCAACTTATCAATTTCCTCCCCTCACTCAACCGCCAGAATGGCATCACAGACATCTTTACCATCTCCCTCGGGGAAAGTCGATCTCTCCAAAAAGCTCTCTGAGTTGCGGTCTAATAACCGCAGGGCAAACCCCAATTCCCGAGAGCTAACTCCAACAACCCTTCCTCTCCCTCCGCCGCCCGACCTCTCCGCCCACCAATACCAGCAACCAATCCGCCGCATCCTATCCGCTAAAGACCATGAACTCTTCCTCTCATCGCCGACCCACAAACTTGTCCTAGCCTTCATCTTCGGGCTAAGCGATTCAGTGCGAGGGCATTCAGTCACCGATCTCCAGAAAAAGCCTCAATCCGAATCCATCTCCAAGGTCCTCTCAGTCATCGCCCAGATACGCTCCCTCCTAGCCAAAAACCCCCCAATAGACCAGGGTGGATCCCGATTTGGTAACCCTGCCTTCCGAGCATTGTGCGATGACGTAAGCGCCCAGGGTGCATCATGGCACACAAACATTCTTGGGCTGAGAGACGCTGGCGCAACCGAAGAAGCCTCGACATATCTAATCAACTGTCTGGGCTCACGAGAGCGGATTGACTATGGCTCTGGCCATGAACTCAACTTCATGATGTGGCTGCTATGTCTGTTTCAGCTCGGTCTTCTCCCCGCTAGCGACTTCCCTGCCGTCGTGATCAAGGTCTATGTCGAGTACATGCATTTAATGCGCGAGATCCAGTCAGCTTACTACCTTGAGCCTGCTGGATCTCACGGTGTTTGGGGTCTGGATGACTACCATTTCCTGCCGTTTTTGTTCGGAGCTAGTCAGCTTGTCGGGCACCCGTATATCACTCCGTTGGGTATTCATAACACGGCTACTCTGGACGAGGAGGGTGATAACTATCTCTATTTGGACCAGGTCCGGTGGGTTGACAGTGTCAAGACTGTGAAGGGACTGCGTTGGCATAGCCCTATGCTAGACGATATTTCTGGCTCTAAGAATTGGATCAAGGTTGAGAGCGGCATGAAGAAGATGTTTGTTAAGGAGGTGCTCGGGAAACTTCCTATCATGCAGCATTTCTTGTTCGGAAGCCTTCTGCCCGCTGCTGAAGGCATGACCGATCCTTCTGAAGGAGGTGCCGAGCATGATGGTCATGACCATGCCCATCATGGCCACAACCATCCTCATGAGAGCGCGGACTGGTTCGGTGATTGCTGTGGCATAAAGGTACCTAGTACTGTGGCTGCCGGCGCTGAGATGCGTAAGCGTATGGGTGGATCGAATTTGCGCCCGATTCCTTTCGATTAAGACCGCAAATGGGCATCTGTGGCATGTCAACAATGTAATGAATCAACATGACTAGCATATTAGAAAATGACAAAACCGATAATATCCACATGGTTGTCATTAGTCGAGTAATTTGCTGACTCCTACTGCTTACTGTGTCTGTGTAGTATATTCGGAGGTATCTTCGGTATACAATAGCTCTTTGCCTGTCATACAATCAATATCATTTTGACTGTAGAGCCCCTAGACCTCGGGATAATTGATCTCGATGCAAGTACTCCCTACAATATATTTTTCCAATCTATGGATGCTTTGGGAGCAAACATAGCTCATATATCAGTGCTTATCCTTGAATGCTGCTTAATCAACTCGTCTGGATTCCAATATGCACACGCACTATGTACATATTCGACACAACATGCCATCACACTCCCTAGTTTCTTCCTCCACAGTTGTTTGGCCCCCAGAAATCATCTACCGCCAGCTTGTGCTCAAAGTTCCTTTGGTTCCAGCGCAGCCTGTGGGTACAGTGTAGCTCCGGTTAGGATCACTCTCCCAGGTAATGGTACCGTCCGACCCTTTCTTGAAGAACTTGTACTGGAAAGTGGTACCAGCGGGGAGATCAACACTGGCAGTCCATAGTGGGTTAGACGATGTGTATGAGCTAGCAGACAGAGCGATTGCCGACGAGGTAGACCAAGAACCCAGCTGGCTGATGGAACCGGTGACGAAGATATTTTCACCATATTTAGTGGTCACCAGCTCATTGAAAGCCACCGAGACGGTGCTAGCAGTGGTTGCACATACTGTAGTAACTGGTGTCGAAGATGGGCTGGTGCTTGCCGCAGTACTAGTTGTAGGCGATCCTCCTCCCGTACCAGTACCACCAATGCCAATATCAGCACAGTGAAGGTAGATTTGGCCTGTTTGGTAAGAGTTCCACCGGAAGCGCAGCAGAGTATGGGCGGAGTCATAGTCGGGGATCTTGATTTTCTTCGTAACCGTGTAGCCACCGGCGATAGTTGTCGTGCAGGAGTTCAATGGGGCGTTGTCTACACCCTGGCAGGCACGGCGGGTGTCGGCGTTGAATGCATTGCAAGTGAACCAGTCATTGCGCCAGCATGGTTGGTCCGAAGTGCAGTCGGGATTGTAGCCACAGGTCTGTCCAGAAACATCTGTGCATTTCAACTCACCCTCCAAGAAGCAGTCTTCGGCGGCTTGTTTCTCGTCATTGGTTGGAAGGTAGTTGGGATCCAGGAACAAGTCGACCAGAGTCTGATTCTGGCAGATACCGTAGGTGAACATGCCACCATGGTCACCATTGTGGTCGACACACCATTGCACATCCACGATCTGGTTTGCGGTGTATGTAGCGACGACAGAGTTGCCCCAGTGAGCGCTGGGCTGGTTGTAGTCAACACTAACTCGAGCATTGTAACCACATGGTCCACTTCGGCCAACTGGGGATGCTTCCAGATCAGGCCAAGGAGTGACTGGCTCAAGGATGGAACATTCAGGGCAGGTATCAATGCCAGCCTAATGAAGTCAGTCTCATGTCTTACATCCATGAATTCATCATCGGAGATAATACCTCAAATCCAAGTCGAGTACGACTCGAGGGAATAGTCAGGTATCCATGGGCATTGACTGAGGACAACAGACTCGCCAGAGTCAGAACAGAAGCTGCCTTCATCTTCGGTATGCTTTGTTAAAAGTCTAGTGGGTGAATATAAGCTGCTTGACACTTGAAATCGAGCGAACCAACACCCATTTATATATGTATTTCCTCGTGGTGTCTCTTCGATATCAACCATGCATGTCAGATTCGTACAATTCCGGCATTGCCGTCGGCCTGAAAGTCTGCATGTAAGGTCATTGTCTTGGTAGGTTAGTATATAGTTCATAGGCGTATTTCCTCTTGTGGTGTGAAATCCGATATTTGCCCGACAGCCGCTAGGACAAAGGGATACAAGCGGCAAATTCTTAGTCGAATTCCTTCAAGCCTCGACAAAAAAGCCGATAAATTCCCGCTTCCCTTTTATATTACCTGGGTAATCAGCATAATTAAGCGACGACAGCGTTCGGCAATTCTGTTCAGGAAATTCGCGTCTATTCAAATTACAAGCAAGAATCATACTTGGACTTGAATGACCTAGAGCCAAGTGCCAATTCTCCAAGTACAACATAATGTCTGCTCACTGACCTTTCGTCCTAGGCTGCGGCATTTCTAAAAGGTGGAATGGCCCACAATCTTACTTCGCCGCCACAATATATTTTGATTCTTCATCATTGCGATGCCCACCTCCTACAGGACGCCCAATTGCGCCACTGGCGTTAACCTATGCCACCCGCAACGTAGGAAAAGTCATGCGTGCCGAATATCACATGAATTCCCCGGTAATCTATGGATTGCATTTTAGTTTTCCAACCCTCTGGGTAATCGACGAAGGATCACTACGACTGAACCTAGACCGAACACATTATTCAGTGAGCCTGACTCTGAGCGCCCTCCAATAAGAGGCAGATACAAATACAAGTACATAGAAAATATACTAACTACTTATAGGTACATACGCACCAATATTAGAATATCAACAGGATAATGTCTGCGGGGGTCTTTCCTATCTGGGCCGCCGGCGCTTTATGAGAGCGCTAGGCTCAAGATCACGGAGTACCCCTCTCTTGTTTTATCACTCCGGGCCGGCATTAGCGGGAAGATTGGCAAACGCATATACATTACTTTAAATATAGCTTGTCAGTTATAGGTGATTTTTGTTGGCCGATGAAGCCGTGGTCCGGAGCTAACACGACATCCACCTTGAATGGCATTATGAAAAACCTCAAGTAACCTCGGCAGCCAAGGATATACCCGTGACTTATGGCCATCGGTATACTCTAAGAAGTTGACTTTAGAACTTAAACAATCTGATAAACCAAAGGAAATCATAGACGGTACGGAATCCGGATGATAAAATACACACTCCATGTCTCTTTTCAAAGATATAAGCCAGTAAAAAAAAGGAAATGGATCTGAATGATCGAACAAGCCAAGGCGATCGGATCCCCTGGAAACTATTCTTGTGGCCCAGGCTACCATAATATAATGACGATGCTGATGTTACTCTCTATTCCCGTATCGGGATACTCCGAGGAATATAGGTCAGGGGTGGAGGAATCCAATTGAGTATAGCGTAATTCAAACTAGAGATAAAGAAAAAAAAATCGAAAAAGAGTACAACATAAGTAGTGAAACTGATTTCAAGTGGATCCCTTTGACATGAAACATTCAAGGAACTACTTTCATCTACTAACTCCTCTTCAGTTAAATCAGATGGAACCGGAAATTACATCCCATCAAATGTTAAATGTATGGAGAAAAGTGGATAAATGAGCTAGGCTTATTGCCGCTCATAGAGAATTGCTGTAATCCCCTCAGCTTCGGACATATCTCGCTACAAGCTCGGGTATAATGCAGTTTTCAGCTCGATCACTAATTCTACGCACTTGGGATTATCTGGAGGCATAACTTGCGTGAATAGGGTGGCAGTGAGACCCAATCCACCAATGGAGATTCAGAAGGCCACTCCAGTTTACAGTTCCACTTCTGCGGCGCCCAGGCACGTTGAATATATTGATGGTTCTGCTAAGGGTGTGGTGCACATTGGTTTGTTCATCTGAAGCGATGGCAGTGTTCGGAGAAAATGAAGAGCGCCAGAGACGGGACACACTGTCCTCGCTTTCGGCAAATAAGAACTGGTATAGCGCAGATAGTGAGCGTGAGTCGAGTGCGAACTGAGCGCTGAAAAATTTGTCGACGCTTTCCTTCTTTAAGATTGGCCCGTCCCCAGAGAGTAGGGCCGATAGAAAGCGAGAATAGCCAGATACAGTGCCATAGAGAGGGCCCCACCACCAATGGCATCACGTTGTGTGAGGCTGAGGCCCCACACCGAGTTACCTTTAGTCTGATTCTTGCCGAGATCATAGATGGCGGTTTTATGGATAGCAGGGAGGGTGAGGAAGTGGCTTGTCGGGTGGAAGATCATGGATCGGCAGCCCAAAGGTTGCCAGATAGGTTGAGAGGGAGTGAAGTGAGGGCTTCGATCTATGTGGAGAGATGAGATTCCGAGGATATGCGTTGGTTGCAATGACTTACCACCTGGCCAGCCCAGTCAAGTCCCGTGCCATACTGCCATGAGGTGCCAGGTTGGGGTTGGGACAATAGCGGGTGGAGAAATCCTGATATGTTGCTTGATTAGTGGAATCATAATCCGACTTGGGAGAAGAAAAGCTTACAATCTTTCCCGAGAACATATTATCCATCCGACCTCGTTATACTAGAGCGGACTAACATACTTGACAATCGAGGGTTGGGTAAGGTCATAGCAGAACTTAGCAGAACCTAGCAGAATGGGTCAGAAGATGTCTACAAGTATTGCACATGTTCGAATTGGGCGAGAGACTTGAATCGATATCATAAGAAGGGCTTAATCTAACCGAAGGGTAAGTTTTCTCTTGATATCATCAAACATTGCTTCCTGTGGGCTTTGACGGAGGAGGGTTGTCAGCAGGATCTCCCTCGCCAAAAACACTGAAGTTTGTCCCTTCGATGGCACTTTCGTCGTCATTTCCCCATCCTACGGGGACTTTAAGATCCTTAATTGTCGGCACAATGTCTTGCACATCATCATCCAGTCCAATTAACCCCTTTTCCACAACTTGCATTGCTACCACAGATGTTGCGAGCCATGTCAGTGTGTCAGGCGTCAATGGTTCTGCTGCCGCATGATTTGGGTGTATCTGTTGTTTCCTATTAACAGGAAACCAGTTAAGAGTGCTATGTACCAAGATTAGAGAATCATCCAATATGAGAGGAAAAGGAGAAGCAAAAAATCACAGATCCTTACTCTCACCAACAATAAAGGTAGCGTTATGAATGCGCCCTGCCGAGAGGTTGATGTACTCTTCGAGAATTTGATCCAGTTGTGAAATTGCCATGATATATACTTGAATACGAAACTAACGGTTTTTCTGATAGTCATGAGCGTTGTGGATTTTATAATGTATCCATCAATTCTATTTTGAGCGTGAACCCCTCAGGGTTGATGAGGACTATATTCCATGTCAGGCTGTGAGTATTGAATTGACCTGAATTGTACAACATAGAACGCAGGGATGCAGTGCAGTCAGTGGATGCAGTGGATGCACCAAATGGCCCATGAATCACCTCCGGTGGTGCAGTCTTCCGGTGGCGCAGTCTTCCGGTGGCAGGTTCCGACGGAACACCGGATACGGCAGTGAAGAACGGCATCTGAGTAGTGTATCTCACGCATCTCACTGCAATTCCATCTGAATTGGGATACTATGATGTCTCTCACTTACCAATTGATTTCGATTCCTTAGGTTTGGCATGCACCTCGCATGGTATCTACTCGGAGAAAAACTGACATCCCACGCTCCCATTTGGCCAATATAGGGTTTCCCACTGGACTAAAAGTAGAGAGAGCCAGATATAACCCTAAGCCCTAAATGTACCATCCCTCTTTTCTTTTTACTCTTTATCAATTTTTGGGGGTTTAGAGGGGTACAGAGGGGTTCAGTCTACGCACTTCGTCGGAGTAAAAGCAGGCCAAATTCGAGTAGTCATAGATCTAATTTCAAGTAGCAATTTCACTCTTAACACTAAATGATGTTTACGAAGGGCATGATATACTCATAGGCTGATTGGTGCCCGCCAAACCAGGAGACTAATTCAGCCACCCGTGGACAGATTCTATGGTACGCGGGGTAAGTAACTTTGGAATAACTTTGGAAATATCCCAATCTCTCAATCATCAACCGAATTGCTACCCGGTAACTTGTAAACTTGTAAACTTGTAAACTGGTATTCAGATCGTTAAATCTCTCACTACAAATCGAACTAACGAGCACTAGCGAGGTGTCTTGTTATTATCCACCGGGTCGGTACTTTTTAAGAACCGAAACTGACACTGTTGCTTGATCTCATCGGATAGAGTGTTTTGAAATATCCACCGGATCGTGGGCTTCTACTAGTAGATAGTAGGGTCTCAGGGAAGCTTCCAAGTTATATAAAAGAGAGGGTTTGGGCCATTGAAATTTAATCACATCTTCCATCTTTATTCTGCCCTGAAACCAGCGCTCGATAACATTTATCTTTCGTTTTCCTTTCTTTCTTCAAAATGGCGGTGAATGACCGATTGAAGAACTACAAATCTGACGGTTATGCAACTAACCAAGTCCCTCGTAATCCGGAGTATGAGATTCCAGATGTTGTTATCAACTCTCCCTACATACGTAACATTCGTGTTATCGGAGTGGGAGCTGGAGTGATGGGCATTATGAATGCGTACCATATCCAACAGGAGATTGAGAATGTTGAGTTTGCCATTTACGAGAAGAATGCAGACATTGGTGGCACCTGGTATGAGAACAGATACCCAGGTAAATACCCTCTCGTCTTATATTTAAACATACAACAGCTAACTCAATCTACTTGAAAAGGCTGCGCATGTGATATTCCGAGTCATGCATACCAGTATGCCTTTGCGCCTAATGTACGTTACGACTTTCTGCACTTAGTGGAACTAAATTGATGTGAACTAACCCCCATTAACAGCCTGACTGGCCTTCTTACTTTTCTTACGCAAAGGATATTTGGAAATATCTGGACACTGTGTGCGAAGTTTGGGGGCTTCGCAAATACATGAGTTTCAACAGCGAAGTAACCCAAGCAGTTTGGAATGAAGACGTCGGCGAGTGGTTTGTGAAAATCAAACAGATAGCACCAGACGGAACAACCAGACTTATCGACGACCGATGCCATGTCCTCCTGTATAACTCCGGGCTTCTGAACAATTTCAAATGGCCAGATATCAAGGGCAGAGAGAAGTTCAAAGGAAGAGTGCGTGTCATGCATGAAACGACCCCTAAGTGCGCTGCTTACTTTCCATAGATCTCCCACACAGCAAGCTGGCCTCAGGACTATCAGGAAGATCAGTGGAAGGGTGAACGTGTGGTTGTTATAGGCTCTGGATCCTCATCGCTCCAAACTGTCCCCTCAATGCAGCCACATGTGAAACATATGGATATCTTTGTTCGAACTGGTATGTTGTGCAGATTCCTTTTATGGATACCTTTTGCTAATCGTTTATGAAGGGATTTGGTTTGCGCCTCTTGGGGGCCACAATGGCTACAACAGCCAGTATACCGACGAGGAAAAGCAGGAGTTCAAGGATAATCCTTTGGCTCTGATCGAGCATGCAAAAGGCCACGAGGTCCAGTTTGGCGCCTGGGGAGCTTTCCTGAAGGGATCTCAGGCGCAGGAGGATGGCCGAAAGTTTTCCTATGGTCTAATGAAAGACATCATTAAGGATGAGAGGCTTCTTGAAGGGTTTACTCCCAAGTTTAGCTTGGGCTGTCGACGTGTCACTCCTGGAGACCCTTATATGAGGTTAGTTCGCCTCATCTAAATCACTCTAGACACAGTCACTAATTCTAACCTAAAATAGGGCAATCCAGGAACCTAACGTGGATGTTCACTTCACCCCCGTTGTCGGAATCACCGAGAAAGGTGTAATTGGTGCCGATGGAGTGGAACGAGAGTGCGATTCTATTGTTTGCGCAACAGGATTTGACGTCAGTTTCCGCCCACGCTTCCCAATCATCGGACAAGATGGAGTCGACCTTGGCCAGCAATGGGCAGTTAATCCAGACTCGTATATGAGTATTGGTGTGCCAGGATTCCCCAATTTCTTCATCATGCCTGGACCGAGCTCGCCTGTTGCCAACGGGTCCGTCACGGCGGCAATGCTAGCTATGTCACAGTATAGCATGCAGATCATTCGAAAGCTGCAGACCGAGTATATCCTTTCGATTGTCCCGACCAAGGAGGCGACTGAAGAGTTCAATCAACATTGCCAGGAATGGTCAAGACATACTGTTTGGACAGACAGTTGTCGCTCATGGTACAAGGACGAGAAAACAGGAAGAGGTTAGACCTGACCGCGTGCCCATCGCTAGTACAAGTTTCAATTTCTAACCCATATTCTTCTAGTCACCGCTGTTTGGCCTGGAAGCTGTCTCCACTACCGCGAGGCTTTGAAAACTCCGAGATTTGAAGACTACACCATCAAATATTTCGGGCTTGGCAAGAAGAACCGTTATGCTCATTTTGGCATGGGTGCTACTCGCATCCACGCCGAAGATACCGATGTGACTCCTTGGTTACAGCCTGAGAACATCGACCCCACTTGGCTGAAGGCCCTCGGCATGAACCGTATCGCGATTTTGAAAGCTCAAATACAGGCTCTCGAGAAGGAAATCGAGGCCGAGAAAGCTGATGCCGCAAATGGGTCTGCCACAAATACAGAGTAGGGTACAGCTGGAAAGGAATGGCAATCTCGAACCTAGGATACTTTGCTAGAAACTAGAATTTAAACATGCTCTTAGTCTGCGCGTTGAAGGTGTTGATAATTCCAACCTTGTGGAAAGATATTGTATTTGAATGTTAAGGGCTAGTTATCCTTCTAGCTTTGAAACTGATTTACCCATTTCGCACATTTCCATTTCCCCTATAAAGTATTACATATCCTCTTGCTTTGATTTCATTGTTTCTCATTGTGTAGACCTTGAATGTGTTTCCTTTAGCTTTTTGATCGGCCGGAAGAATGTCACAATCACCGAGGCCTGCCACAATAGAATATTCATAGAACGGTACATCACGCTCCAATTTGGCCACTGGAGGTTTCCCCGTACATACACCCATGAACAGATTCCGGGATGTTTTCAGTGCTATAGGTCAGATGAGCCAGACGCTTCTTGTGTCGGAAGTAGGAGTGATCCGCTCGCCCAAACAAAAAAAAGAATCTTGCCTTCCCCTCACCTCATCATTTCTCTTTGTACTATCCTACTATCCAGCTTCCATAACAAGAGAACACAGTCACCATCTTTTCTTTTGTATAAATTAGCTCAAGATATCACTACTCTCCGGGTAGTGTCGTGACTGATGAATGTAAGTAAAGTCGGCAGTGTTCCGTATCTTCCGGCGGCACCGGAACATTTTTTAATGACCACACTTCCTTCCACTCCAACTTAATGACCCTTCCGCTCCCCGATAACCTTCCTTCCAATGGCCCAAATAGGAGATATTTAATTTAATCTGCTGATCTGCTTAATATGGGTCAGGAAATTCGACCCAGACAACGTGTCGCCCATGCATGCGATCGGTGCCGTCGGCTAAAGCTTAAGGTACTGTTCACCGGAACCTCACCGTCTACTATCTACTATTTTATCTCGGTTCTGAACGGTTACCATCATTTTAGTGTGACTCTAACCGGCCATGTCTCCTCTGTATTCATTCACACAGCCAGTGTGAGACGTCACGACGTTCTCGGTCCACCACTAGAACCGCAAAACGACGTCAACTGGCCCAGCCCACCCAAGTGTCAAGCCAGAGTGGACCTCTTCCGGGTAACCACAGTGTCTCAGCAACACCATTCATTAATAATGATCATTTGGTCAAGGACAGGCCATCTGTAGGTGTCTCTACTCTCGACTTTGCTCGACGAGTCTTCAATGAAGAAGAGATCGGTCGCAGTTTCACCAGAGGCTCCCTGGTTGGCGACATAGGCAGAACCAGTCCAGGAAGAACCTCTTGGTCTTTACATGGCTTGCAGCTTCCACCAGATCCCGTCATGTGGGCCGCTATCGACGCATATTTCAGTCATGTGCATTGGTTCCTCTTAGTCATTCATGAACCAAGCTTCCGAGATACTGCAAAACGAGTGCTTGCTTCAACCATATGGGAAAGACGCGACATGGGCGATGTGATTGTCCTCTTAACGGTTGCGGCTATAGGTCTGAAGGCCATGTCGCTAAATCAAACTTGTTCTGGACATGATATATTGCTCCAATTCAACATAGATCACTCTCATTTGATGACAACCCTGTTATCGGAGGTTCGTCTACACCTACTCAATTTGGTTGAAGACAATCGCATCGAGGTTGTTCAAACTTGTCTGCTTCTAAGTTCGATGTACGGGTACCATGATTCACCTAGCCTCGCTTGGAACATTGCTGGAATAGCCACGAGAGCAGCAATTTATCTTGAGCTTTACAAAAAGGCTCCGGAAAATGAAGACCCCGTCATGACCCAGCTACGCTGTCGGTGTTGGAACAATATCGTCGTGACGGACACATACACCTCCATAGTTTATGGACGCCCAGTGTCGATAAACGCCCGATTTTCAACATTACACTCACTCCAGGACTCAGAGGATATGCGTATTTGTCCATTAATCCTGGATCTCCCCGTTATGAAGGAGTTTGGTGATGATGGTACCACCTCTAAGGTGTTCTTCTACAACTCTATTTTCAAACTTTATGGTGTGATGCGTCAAACCATATCACAGATTATGCATCTTCGCTCGAGTGACCCAGGCTCAAGAGAAAACCTCGAAACAATCAAACACGCCGCATATGAATCGGAAGCGTTATTGAGAGAATGGCGTGAACAAATGCCTCCTTTGTTCGATTATAGAAAGTGGACAGAGGGTAGTCGATTGGAGAAAATAGAGGGCTCTCTACATAATGCCCCTTCCAAGGTCAGAGCCGAGATTGAAATCATCTTGCTACAGGCAATTACTTTGCAGCTGTGCCATGATGCAGCTCTGATACTTGTCCATAGACCACTGCTCGAGTTCAAGATGGGCAACAGTCCCCGGTCGATATCCTCCGTTGAATCGATACAAAAGTCTCTGAATGTTGCCGTCGAGGCAGCACTTAGAGTATCCGAGATCCCCATCCATCTTTTCCATTCACATTTTGCGATATCATTCGTTTTCATGCATATGTTCACCGCCGGTGTAATATTATGCCTCGTGCCACCCAATCAGCCATTTAGTGAAGCTGCAAACCGCGCGAAAGCTGGCCTGGTAAAGATTATCCAGGCAGGCCGAGCGATGCATAATATGGATCGCGTGGCAAAACAGACAGAGGAGCTTCTTACGGACTTGCTAGCCGTTACCACGCGCCGGGAGATGCATAATGCTCTAAACCCGCTGGAAGGGATGCATGGGACTGTTCCCACATCGTCTAGGAAGCAGGGAGTACCCCCATTTAGCCAATCTAAAGATACAGAACAGTCTCTCGAGTCGCCATTCTTTGATTCTGATGAATGCATCCGTGACCATGAGTACCCCCCGCCGCTCAATGAGACAAATGAGACAACTCACGCAGCATTGAGTCATGAGCCAGTTGACAGTGCTGTCGACCTGGGCTTATTTCTACCCATGTCCTCGCAATCTGTCCACACAATTCAAAATATCGATGACCCTTATAGTCCCAGTGGACAATGTAAGATACAGGCCTCTCGCTGCTCATGTCGCAAGTATACTGATATTTATCTAGCTATGTTTAATCTGATCTTGGATGCCCAATGCTCAGCTTGGAATCTGGGGAGTGCATTACCGATGGGTGATTTTCTGTCTGAGCAACGGTAGGAGAACTAGATATGACTGGCAGCTTTAACCCATGGGGGCGTATTGAGATGCACTACATCTGAGGACCTTTTTGCGTTTGTGGTGAGTGTAGCTCAGTAAGGGTGTGATTGCACATCTTAGTATGCATTTCGTGGTCGGATGATGCCCTATAAGGAAGATAGATGCATGAAAACTTGGACTATTCCGATACAAGGATCTTCCATAAGATCCAATCGATGAGGACAGATCCCAGACACAAAGGCTTTCATCAAATCTCAGCCGTTCAAGTCCAGAAGCTTAAGATTGTATACTAAAAGCTACTGAAATATCTGAGACTTTATTAGATTCCATATGTTTTGTCGGTTTTATACCATAACCCCCCGCGCTTTCAAGAGACAAGACCAACCCTGCTAGACCTGCCATTTCTCTCTATTCTGAAGAAAGGAATCGTCGTCCCCACCGGAGATTTATCACACTAGCTAGTTATGGACCGGGAAAAAAATACTCAAGTGACCTGAAACGGTTGCGATGATCTTCTCGGGGAGAGCCCGAGACATTCTCAGTCTTTTGTCCCAACAAAGATATTTCACCATCCGGTCCCAGGAACGCACATCTTCCCTGGACATAATTCGGCTCATTCATACTCAGCATTGAACTTGCATTTTGTTCAAAGGTGGTTTCAAATTAGGCAAGTCACGGAATATCCAGGCCCCCAAAATGGCGTATGTCGCATCGGACTTGACGCGAGGTGTGCAGAAGTAGGTCGATCTTACAATTAGTTTCCACCAACCATCACCTAAGTCCAACCTTCTTTGAGCCCACGTCCGAGTATTCTCGGCATAAATACCGTTCTCATGCCCTCTGATGGTAGTTCCCTCCGCCCCGCATCTTCAGGGCGCTAAAACCCCTGCGCCTAAACTTCACTGGGCTGGACGCCACAATCTTACACTGGCTAGGCTTGTTTGCTTCTTCAATATCAGCCATTCACTGAACTCCGGTTAAATTGCAAGAAGAAACGGGAAATTCCCGGTGGCACAAGCTTAATGCTACTATGATGCGGGGTGCATTCACAACAATCCTCGTCAAGAGGAGCTCTTGTTTTCGATCCTTACGACATATGGCAGGCTTCTTCATAACATCAGGGGTGGAATAAAACCTTCCGTCTCACTCTGTGACAAGGCAGAAATCTCGCAGTTCAATTTACTTCTTACTAGCTCTATGGGTAGCTTCGCTTGAATCTGGTATTGGGTATTAACCGGGGCTGTAAAGACATACCATTCACCTATATTATCCAGTAAACCATGCATCTTTACTAGAATGATTGGAGGAGAATTACCGCCACTTTAGCAACTCCGGATCCTCATCTAGAAAAGGGCCCCTTGACGGATGAACCGGATGATATAAATAGGCAGGCTGGACAGTGCACCGCGTAAGGTCCTGCCTTTTCTCTTCAATTCCCATTGAAGCATCTCGTTCCTGCATTACACTACGACAAGGCCCGTCTGAATCACTGTTCCTAAGGTGATCAAATATGTTCTCACGACGAAGCTTCGAACGCTTCTGCTCGCTGATTCTAAGCCTTGCTGCTACTGGCACGCTTGTTGAAGCTGGGCCGTGTGATATCTACGCCTCTGGCAACACGCCCTGCATCGCCGCGCACAGCACCACTCGCGCCCTGTACAGCGCCTACACCGGCGCACTCTACCAGGTCAAACGTGGGTCTGATAGTACCACGGCCGATATCTCGCCCCTTTCCGCTGGCGGGGTTGCGAATGCCGCTGCTCAGGACAAATTCTGTGCAAGCACAACTTGCTTAATCACGATCATTTATGACCAGTCTGGCCGCGGTAATCATCTCAAACAGGCTCCGCCCGGCGGCTTCAAGGGCCCTGAAGCTAATGGATACGATAACCTGGCCAGCGCGATTGGCGCACCAGTCACTCTGAATGGCCAGAAGGCCTACGGCGTCTTCATGTCTCCCGGCACCGGGTACAGTAACAACGCCGCCAGCGGCACGGCTACAGGGGATGAAGCGCAGGGCATATATGCAGTGCTTGATGGAACCCACTACAACGGTGCCTGCTGCTTCGACTACGGCAACGCCGAGGTTAGCAGTACCGATACAGGCAACGGCCACATGGAGGCCATCTACTATGGCGACAACACCGGCTGGGGCTCCGGCTCCGGGAGTGGTCCTTGGCTGATGGCCGATCTTGAGAACGGTTTGTTCTCCGGCTTGAGCTCAGGCAACAACCCCGCCGACCCGTCGTTGTCCTACCGTTTCTTCAGTGCGATTGTGAAGGGAGGGCCAAACCTGTGGGCCCTCCGCGGCGGCAATGCCGCCTCCGGTTCCCTATCAACATACTACAGCGGCGCGCGGCCAAGCGTGTCCGGATACAACCCGATGAGTAAAGAGGGTGCCATCATCCTCGGCATCGGCGGCGACAACAGCAATGGCGCCCAGGGCACGTTCTACGAGGGCGTGATGACCTCCGGCTATCCGACTGATGCCACCGAGAACGCCGTCCAGGCTAATATCGTAGCAGCCAAATACGCTACCACATCGCTGACCAGCGGGACGGCCCTCACTGTCGGCTCCTCCATCTCGCTGCGGGCTACCACGTCTGGCTACACGACGCGCTACATCGCGCACACCGGTACGACCGTCAATACTCAGGTTGTCTCGTCGTCCAGCACCACCGCCCTCAAGCAGCAGGCTAGCTGGACGGTTCGCGCGGGCCTTGCTAACAGTGCTTGCTTCTCGTTCGAGTCTGTCGATACCCCCGGAAGCTTCATCCGGCACGCTGACTTCGCGCTCGTCCTTGCTACCAACGACGGCACGAAGTTACTACAGGAAGATGCTACTTTCTGTCCGCAGACCGGAATAAGTGGGCAGGGCAGCTCGATTCGATCCTGGAGCTATCCCACTCGCTACTTCCGCCACTTCGATAACACGCTCTACATTGCCAGTAACGGTGGTGTCCACACGTTCGACTCCGCCACTTCTTTCAATGATGATGTGAGCTGGGTGATCAGTACCGGTTTTGCTTGAGATGTTTTGTATATTTCATAGGCAAGGAAGGGGTGGAGATGTGCTGGAAGTGATGTTTAACACGGGCCATCTAACCTTGGACTTGTTACTTATCCCGAATTGAGCCATGTCTATTTAGGTAGTGATCGGGATAAATGCAAACATGACATGAATTATATCTAGCCATGCACACTTTTCAACAGTAACCGAGCGTTTTTAAGCGGTTACCAATTTCTTCAAGGCAGTCATCGTTCACGATAATTGGGGTCATCATGCAACGATAATACCCGAGCTTTTACCACAATGCAGCTTTGGATCTCCTCAAAAGAAAAGACCGTCTACGCACTATATATCCCGAAAACTCGTGCACTAGCCTCCATATCGCCTCTCAAATCTCCTATATCAAAATCGTAAATCTCTTATGTGTGAGGTAGATGAAGCAGGACTCTGCGAATAGCTTTGATCTTTCGCTCGCTATATGTCGCTTCTTCTATCGAAGGAGACATGTATACCTAGTACTGGTAAAGATTCACTAGTAACCCAAGATCTCTTGGCACCCTGACAACATGGCGAGCCTTGCACTGGGTGATGGTGTCTACGCTTCAGCTAGCTCGGATTCTCTTACCCTTCATACTCTCTATATAACACCATTGATACATGGAGGGATAGCGAGCTCGAAACCTCTATTATCGGGGAAAGTAGCGAGTCGGGGAGTTGGGGCGGGGAATGAACTATATAAATTAACGGGAGAGACTAGTTAACTAGTTATCTGACACTATACGTAGTTAGTAGAAAAAAAGGACATTTATTTGGTAATTTTTAGATTTTTAATTATTAATATCTTAAAATATCAAGTAGTTATCCCTAAGGCCAGCTCTTTTATTTTCCTTTATATATTTACTATGATGTAGACGTACACCTGGGCACCATAGTAGAGTAAAGTAAACCATTCAACCCGCCACCGCCTCTGATTGGCCCAGATCCAACCTCAAACCGCAACAAGAGAACCTCTCTCAGTTTCTAATCAATACCACAACACACACAAAGCCAAATCCTACTATCCACGCAGTCGTGCGTCGTACTCCAAACCCAAAAAAAAGGGACCGAAATCCCCCATACCTACGCCAACACACAAGACCGATCAACCAAGCCCCCCCTCTTACTCCGCACGCCGCGCACGCCACGCACGCCTACCATTCCCCCCCCCCGGGGCCTAACAACCTCTACAAGCGACACGCCCCACCACGAAAAAGAGAGTAAGCTGAATAGTCCCCTCCCAGCGCGTCCCGAACACCAGCGCCGCAAGTATGGCGGGCGACGAGTACTCTGTCGGCGGCGGCAAGCTGAAGCTGAAGGGGAGTAAAGTCAGCGTCGGACGGGTAGAGAAGAAAAAGAAAAAGAGCACGAAGAAAAAGGAGGAAGGAGCGACACAGTCCGAGCCGGAGCCAACGCCGGATACGGAGCGGCCAGAAAATGGACAGGGTGAGGGTGTGAGGTCTGAGAAAGATAGAGGGAAGGAGTGGGATGAGCCTAGGAAGACTGAAGCTGAAAAGAGAGCTGAAGAGATTCGGCGGAAACGGGTATGTCTATTTGTTTTGTTTTGTTTTGTTTTGTCACTTCTTTTTTTTTGTCGGGCTTGGACTCTTTCTACTTCGGCTTTGTTGTACAGACAAACTAACTTTTCGGGACAGCTGCATGAGCGGCTCCAGCGCGAAGGTGTCAAAACTCATAAGGAGCGTGTGGAGGAATTGAATAAGTATCTCAGTCGGCTAAGTGAGCATCATGATATGTATGTCTTGCTCTTTAGAGCTTGGTTCAATTTCTTTTACGCGTTGATGGACTATATGCTGACTTGTTACATAGGCCAAAGATCGGACCGGGCTAAATGGGTTGGTTCTACGGTGTTTCAAATGGGTTTCAGGTCGATCACACAATTTTGTTTCATTTTATTTCAAAAATACCATATCTGTACTTGTACTCAATACATTCTGTTCAACTGTAGTAATGGCTGTCCAGAATCCATCGTGTTTCAGATATGACCCATGAATCCATGGGCTGAGGTGCTCCAACAGAAACTCCACAAGTATATGTCCGATAAGGAAGGGGCTCAAGATTTCGAAGATATGTATAGTTCTGGCTAAAATGGCCTAGAAGAGCTCTATTTAGCAGTCCCGGATAGAACGTGTCCAAAATGTGAGGCAGCAGCAGCGGCAACAGTAGATATAAGATAAATTTCAAAAGATCAAAGATGTCAACACCGAGAACAACGCCATGCAAATGAAGACCGTGAAGAGTCAACCCAAAAAAAGCCGTGGCCAAAAACCGAATCCGATCTAGATATAGATCACGAACAATCAGACAAAAGGAAAGATGAAACCCAATCCTCAGAAATCAGAGGAAAAGAGTAAAACGAAACACCGCGCTAAATCCAAGATCACCGCAGAGGCACGCATGAAAGGGGAGAATCTGGTCGAACTGAATCGAAGCCAAGCCTAGCAGGGATGGGCCAAGGCAGGCAGATAAGATAGGGGGGAGGGGAAGAGGAGGCGAGATGGCCCTAGCCTACATCGACTAGGCCAGGGTCATTCTCAGGGGATGGCGCCATCCGTTTCCATCCCCCCCCTTGTGTTCAACCCAGAGAAAAGCGAAGGACCCGGCTATTTCTCATTTTGATTGTAGTCTCCTAGTCTCCTTTCTCATACGCCCTTGACAACCACAGTGCGTTCACTGTTCAGCTTATCTGCGTTGCGGGCGTGTGACTCTTTCTTGCAGTCTTCGAGTCCGGTGCAGGAGTGGGCTTCCAGCATGCGGTGCTTGGAGCAGAAGTGGCCGGCGCAGAAGCTGCAGTCACCGACGATGCGTTGGGCGGCTTCCTTGCACTCCTTGAAGTTGCAACGGGGCTTGCGGGGAGGCATTGTGGTTGGGATGTGGGTTGTTGGTTTATGAAGGGAGGTGGTTTAGATAAGAGATTCTTCTGCGGAAGAGAGGGGAGAAATAGGGAGTAGAAGTAGTGAGGGCGATACGTTGAAAGAGAGATTGAGATAAGCACCGCTAAGTGCGGAGAGCGGGGAAGGAGAGAATCGGGGTTTGAAGAAAGTAAGTAGTAAAAGGGGGAGGAAGGGAAGAAGGGCCAGCACGACCAGCCTATATATAGGGTAATCGGAAGACACGGGAGAAAGCCAAAGAAACAGACTTCTAACCAGAGGGGCTGACTCAGTGAGGCGACAGTGACGGAATCAAGAAGTGGAGTTTCCCAAAGTTATGGGGGCCCAGGCGATTTGGGATGTTAAGTGGATTTTAGTGGATTTTTAGGGATTTTAGGGATTTTAGTGATTTTTAAAGGAATTATTAGAATTAATTGGTCTTTATATTGGATATTAATATACATTTATTTACCTTTATTTACTATATTCCACCCAGTTAGGTGATTTCAAAGAAACTATACCCTTGGATGGCGAATAGAACCATCTTTTCACTGGTCTTACTCTATATTATTAAACAGACCTTTTTTTTCTAAAACAGTTTTTTTTTTTTCTCTTTCCTTCTTCTTCTTTCCTTTTTTTTTTCTCGTTTGACTTTACCGGATTCCTCTGCATACCCACGCGGACGTATCAGCCGTCTGGTCTCAGGCCCAATGATTGGAATGTTGCCCGTGCATTCAAGAGCGTACCTTCACGTGATGATTCAGGAGTCAGGTGTACAAATGGAAAAAAGTCTCTCAACTCACTAAATCATTAACTTACTACTCCGTACTCCGTAGTTATGGAGTAACTGACCACTAACTACTCACTAGAGTTGAATTAGACCGAATATCGGTTCCCAATTTTACCGCGCCACCAAGGTGGCAAGATGTTCATCCGGACTTCTACCACTGCGGTACTCCAGGGACTTATCTTTACTATATCATACAGAATACAAAGTACACAGTGCCCAATGATACAACTAAATCCAATGCAAGAGGGAAAGAAAAACAGCCATGCAAGTGGACGAAAGGAGCTATGACCTCTGCAGCGAGTGAAGTATCCGCGAGACAAATGGACGAGTCGCCTGAGCCAAGCCTGCCTAGGTACGACGGATGATCCGCGTGGAGCTATTGCATCGGTAACAACATATGCAGGACTGCATATATACTACTCCCTACGCAGTACGGAGTAGGTATGATGCCATCTGTATATATTAGTATATATGTATATATGTATATATATTAGGCCTGAAGTGAGGGCCGATCCCGCTACCCAACACCGTCTCTCTCCACATATCCCCCACCATGGCCTTATGTAGAAGGAATACTGCTCCATATCTGCTCCCGGATCCCCTCGTAGACACACGCTAAACGGTACAAATCAGAATTCTAACACGTTGACACGCTCTATACGGGCTACGTGTTCGTGGTCAATTTTAATAGTGACTAGCGTGGATTGGTTTCATGATATGTCCACTGGTAAGGTTTGAGAACCGGAAGAGAGACAAAAAGAAAAGAAAAATGAAAGGAAAAGGAAAAGGAAAATGTGAATAAAAACCCGTGGACGCCGGCGCAGACACCGGTGATGCGCTCAAACCCCCTTGCCCTGCCCAAATAGCAAAAAAAAAAAAAACAAATTAGAAAAAAAAGAAAAGGGTGAGGGATGAAATCTCCGCATCTCATATCAGACTCCAAGCTCGTTTGCCTTGCCTGCATCTGGGTCCAGATAGTCCTCCCGTTCGGCTGCCTCGTACTCGCCGATCAGATCCATCACAACCGCACGTGCCTCGTCAAATTCACCAAATCCTTCAGCAAATGGTGCTTCCTTCTTATATGAATCCAAGAAGGCATTGCGCTTACGCAGCATGTCGTAGTGCTTCACAATGCGCTTGAAGAGCGTCGCGACAGAGGTGTGGTTGGCCAACATCAGCCCGCTGACCCGGTGCCCGGTTTCCTCAATATACGGGGATCTCTTTGTGAGAGCTACCTGGATGCTGGCAGGACCCCAGGGGATGAAAGAAGCAAGGCGGCGCTCCCGGATGCGCAGCAGTGACTTATGAACGTCGGTCGGGTCGGCTTCGCCCTGGATAATGTTGAGGATGCTGATGTAGCAGCTGGATTTGCTGGGGTTGACGGAGACCATCCGGTTCTTGGGCTGTAGAAGACGACGCATAACGTCTAGCACGGTTGTCTTTCGCACTGTCCTGGCTTGCTCGATGTTGGCGCCTGTGAAGGGGGTGTACGATGTGACAAGGAAGTGGCTGCGTGGGGTGGGGATGAGCGAAGCGATGATCCCAGCGAGATCGTTGTGCATGTATCCAGGGTATCGTAGCGTGGTTGTGGATGCAGACATCACCGTTGAAACAAGCTGGTTGGTTTGGTGGAACGAGGGCTCTTGAACGTGGAGCCGATCAGCGACAATTCGTGATAGAGCACCGTTGTCCAGGACAACCACGGAGTCGGCATCTTGGGTCAATCGCCGCATGGCAAGCAAGCTGTTGTAAGGGTTGACGACGACATCGGACTGGGTGTCCGGGAAGACAGAGTAGGTTTGGATGAGTTTCTTCGGGAATCGATCGTTCATGCGTTCTAGGATGAAACTTCCCAGTCCAGAGCCTGTTCCTCCTGCGATCGAATGTAGAAGCATAAACCCCTCTAGTGAATCACTTCCGTCTGCTTCGCGGTCGATCATATCGAAAATCTCCTCTTGTACACCCTCGCCTGCAGCATATCCGGTACCCCAATTGTTTCCAGCTCCGATACCTTGTTGTCCGACGAAGAAGTTTTCGGGGTTGTAAATGTTCTTGTAGGGGCCAGTCTGGATGGCGTTGAGAACCTGAAAACGATTTGTGCATTAATAATTGTGTTTCGAAGTGATATGTCGTTGAAGGATAGCATACCCTGGGTTCTAAGTCTAGGAGAATGGCTCGAGGGATGTACCTTGTGTCGTCACTCTGCCCACGTCTGTTAGCCAGTGTTCTTATTATGTCGTCAAGCTGATAATATGCCCTCCCAAGCTTGCTATACACACCTGGTAGAAGAAGACATCCTTGCGATCACCGGCGGCCCCGTCAGTCGCATGCTCCTCCAGATTCCCATCTGCGCTGATCCCGTGCTCCTGGCATAGCTGCTGCCAGAATTGACTGCCGACTAGAAAGAGCTACAATTAGCGACATGAACTATATTTTCTCGTACTTTGTTCAAAAGAATAGAATCAAGGGTCTCAGGGAATGGATCACGGAGTTGAGCCACATACCGTTGTTGCCGCACTGGCCGGCTTGGATTGTGATGATTTCTCTGTAATTGCCACCAATATTAGCATCGGTATTCAAGCTGAAGAGAGAGCCCTCAATTATGATTGAATCGAAAGAATAAACAAACCTTGGCATCTTTTCTTCGCAGAAGCCGTCGAGTGTTGCTTCTCGTTAACGCGTATCGCGTTCACGCGGGGGACTTTTTGGCCGATATTGTTGCCTCAGGCAGAAGCTTCTGCTACCCTATGATGTTGGACAGCAACGTTTTGATGGGCCCGAAAATAAAATTGTGCAAGAACAAAAGTTGACTAATCAGATGTCTAAATGCTTTTTAATCGCCCAACCATGCTAAAATGTGACCTATCGTCTTCCCCAAGTGATCTATCTGATTGGCCAACCGCCCTAGACCACTATATCACTCAGAATCCCGCCTTCAAGGCTGTGATGAGGTTTCCAGCACCGGCGACTACCCCGTCGACAATTCGTACACGTTGACCTTCTGCTTGTCCGTATTCCTGGGTACAGCCCTCCCGTACCGCTTCCTCCATGCCGGCCATACCCGCACAGCCCAAACAGACAACCCTAACGCGAGATTCCGAGTTTCGAAGTAGGTTGCGGGTAGCATCGATGATCCTCCGTCGAACTTCCTCTGGTTCTGTGGTGTGAAGTTCGACTGCCGTCAGGCCGGTAGTCTCAACGCCCGCAAAGTGCATAGAGCTCCCATCCTCACTGGTGTAACCCAGCGCTCCCTGAACTCCATTGGTGAGCTCCTCCTTCCACACGGCGCCAGTGGTCACAATGCCAAAGCTGCCCTTCTCCTGGTACTTGAGTAGCCTCTCTGCTGGATTGATTGGATCTTGCAGTGAGAAACCACTAACCAAAGAGAGCGCAGCGGTGATGGATGCTTCAAATATTCCAGTGACATATTTGTTTCTTGTGGGGCTTCCTTCCTCGCTTGCCCTGATGTCCTCTCTGAGCTTGCCAACGAAGGGATGCGCGGAATAGCATGCTACAAGAAATGCGTCGTAATGGCCGATAAAATCCCGCACGGACCAACAATTCAATGCCGACTTGCACGATTCTGCAGCGTTGTTGATGCTGGCAATTGGCTCGACCTCGACTCCATTGATCTCGACGGTGGAGTCTGGGGCAGTGAAGTACTCGAAGTGCACATCTTGGTAGTTCATGCTTGCCAATATGGGCTTCAAGGCTTCGGTCATGTGCGTCGAGGTATTGGGGTTGATGATCAAGATGCTATACTTCCGTTCGCCTTTCCTCGGATCCAGCTGAATAATGTCGTTCGTGCCATAACGCGGCACAAGAGCGGGAGCCATCTTTGGAAGAATGAGTTGAATAAGTTGAATTGAATGAATAAACTGACAGGAACAGTTTTTTGGTATTCGGGAAGAAATGAATCCCCGCGGAAACTGGGATGAGCTCCGTTATCGGTTATCGGGATCCGCCGCAACCCCGCCATCTCCTAGGAGCTTAGCGGATTTCTACTTGAAATGGTCTGTTCTGGAGGTTATGTAAGGTGTGCGTTCTGTGGATTCGGATATAACACATATTTGCCGAAGAAGATAAGCTTTAGATCTTGATTTATCCCTGTAAAATATTGGAATGTGTTCATTCCAAGGTTATTAATCGACCATGGCTTACAAATTCATACCAGCTGCAACCGGCTCCAGGGTATGGTATAAAAGAGCCACTCCACCTAGTAACCCCGCCACCCCTCGCACGCCATCTCACTTCCAACAAAGCAAAGCCCAATTCCCAACATGCCTCTGATCGCACAAAACCCCCAGCCGAGAGTGATTCTCGGGTTGATGACCTTTGGCCCAACTGAGTCCAAGGGTGCCCGGATCACTTCGCTGGATGAATACAACAAATGCCTTGATTACTTCCAGCAACAAGGGTTCAATGAAGTTGATACCGCTCGTGTTTATATCGGCGGAGAACAGGAAGCATTCACAGCCAAGGCGAACTGGAAGGGGCGTGGACTGACTCTAGCCACGAAATGGTACCCGAGCCAGCCCGGCTTCCACAAGCCTGAGGTCGTCCGTGAGAATCTGGAGCTTTCTCTGAAGGAGTTACAGACCGACAAAGTCGATATATTCTATCTGCATGCAGCAGATCGCGCTACTCCATTTGCTGAAACCCTCGAGGCTGTTAACCAGTTGCACAAGGAGGGCAAGTTCGTACAGCTCGGTCTGAGCAACTTCACAGCTTTTGAAGTGGCCGAGATCTGCATCCTTTGTGCTGAGCGGGGATGGGTTCGTCCCACCATTTACCAGGCCATGTATAATGCCATTAGTATGTGATACCCTTTCCCTTGTTTTCGCTATCTGAGGTCACGGGCACTCAGCTGATACAATTGATAGCACGCAACATCGAGACTGAACTCGTTCCTGCCTGCCACAGGTATGGTCTCGATATCGTAATCTACAACCCACTGGCCGGTGGTCTTTTCTCCGGCAAATACAAGACGAAAGATATCCCTGCGGAAGGCAGATACAGCGACTCGAGCGCTGCCGGACTCAACTATCGCAACCGTTACTTCAGAGATGCCACCTTTGAAGCTCTGAGTATCATTGAGCCGGTCGTAGAGAAACACGGTCTCACGCTTCTGGAGACAGCGCTACGCTGGGTCCACCATCACTCTGCTCTGAGAATCGATAATGGTGGCCGTGATGGAGTCTTGGTGGGAGTCAGCAGCTTCGCGCAGCTTGAGACTAACCTTGCCGATCTACAGAAGGGTCCCCTCCCAGAAGAGGTCGTGCAGGCTTTGGACCAGGCTTGGCTAGTTGCCAAGTCCAACTCTCCTAATTACTGGCACCTGGATCTGAAGTACACTTATGATACTCAGAAGGCGGTGTTTGGGCCTAAGGAGTAAGGTAAAGAGGTACATTAAAAATTCTGCTCATGATATTTATACATGAATGGTAGCTAGTGAAAGCCAATGACAACTCGAGGACCTTTGGAGCTATTCTATGCCGTCCAACATTCCTATCATGGTTTGGAGATGCGAGCTGGGGGGAGACTAGACGTTTGACAATCGTAAAGTAGATACTCTTGTTAATACTGGGGCAGTAGATCAATAGATCTTTATACACACGTCGTAGGTATATCTTCTGATATAATTTCAGAACTCTGAGGGCTCTGGCTGTACATTGCATAGATTGTAGTATGCAGGTGGGCCATTTCCTGCTTCCAAATCCTAAAATAGACGGATGACGTAGTTCCATGCGCTAAACTAAATTCAGAATAGCGTGCACCCGATCTAGATCACGTGCATTAATCACCAGGGTCCGTGGATGATGACACCTAAAGACGATCATTTCGCTACGCCTCATTGGGTTTCCGATCGTCTTCAACGTGGGTGCCCCTATTTGATGCACCCTGTGCTTTGAATTCACCTCCGATACTATTTAGTGGATTGAACCTACCATTCGAGCTACAACTATCCCCGATCGGTGCCGAGTCGCATGTATCCTGTGAACGGCTGTGCAACAGCTATTGAACACGTGGGAATAGGCTCCATGGGTACCCTTCTCCGTCATTATAAAGTCTAGCCACGTATCTGCGTCGTTTGAATGGGTGGGCTCTCAATAGTCCACACGTCGGCTCCTTATCCCTATCTTTCCCCGCAAGCGGAGTAAATCGGACAAGAACACCTGACGGCGGTGTTCATGTCGAGGTAGTTAAGCCAACTAGCACCTTCCCTCTTTATCGCCGTTGTGGCTTCGGATAGTATCGAGCTCTCAGAGCCCCGGGTAACTTCAACCCCGGACGCAGTCCACGAATTCGACTCTGACGACGAGATGGTTGTCAATCGCCCCCCATTACACCGACCAACAGACGGCCGCTCGCAACAACCCCTCCTCAAAGATGACCGCCATCGCCGGTCCAACTCCCGCTCGAGCCTCGGGAATGGCGACGCAGAAGGCCGCCCCATGCTCCATGAATCCAGACGGCCCACAATCCGGAGTAAAAGCCCGGAACGCGACGCTGCCAAAGCAACCCGAAAGAAATACCTGGTTGCATCGGGATTCCTGTTGCTCAGTTTGATTAGCTTCGTGGTCCAAACGGAGACCGCTTCATACATTCAAAATGAGTTGCACTGGAAGAAGCCTTATTGTATGCTGTAAGTTCGAGCGCCAAACTGCCCAGCGACTGTTTCCCAGAATGTGAACGCTTACCATTTCCTTTCCCTGTGCAGCTATATGACTCACGGATCATGGTCCTTGCTCTGGCTGGTCCAGTTAGGTATGCTTCGGTTACAGAAACGCAAGCTCACGTGGGATGCTTTCTGGCGGCGCCACGTCTTTTTCATTCGCACCACTGCGCAGATGGTAGAATCCCAGGAATTACATCTGAGTACTCGTGCGTCCAATCGATCTCCCGTTCCCTATATGCTGAAGACCACCGCCTTTGTAACTACCGCTCTCACAATCGCCGGAGGATCATGGTACGTGGCAGTCAACATGACCACTCCCAGCGACCTCACGGCAATCTACAACTGCTCGGCGTTCTTCGCGTATGCCTTTTCGATTCCGCTGTTGAAGGAGAAACTGCGGGCTGACAAGATCGTTTCTGTGGCTGTGGCTACCATCGGTGTTATGGTCGTTGCGTATGGGGATGGGCCTAATAAGAAGGTCCCAAAAGGAGGCGCGGATGGAAATGGGTCGCAGAATAGATTGTTTGGAAATATCGTCATCGGCGTTGGAAGTATCCTCTATGGGCTTTACGAGGTGCTCTATAAACGCTTTGCCTGTCCTCCGGAAGGTACCAGCCCTGGCCGGGGTACGATCTTTGCCAATACTTTTGGTAGTCTAATCGGGGTTTTTACCCTATTAGTACTATGGATTCCATTGCCATTTTTGCACTGGACTGGATGGGAGACATTTGAATGGCCGACTGGCGAGGCAGCGTGGATGCTGCTGATCTCCGTGGGTGCCAATGCTAGTAAGTATTGAATTAGCGTTTCGACAGACGCAGAGGCTAACATCAAGGTAGCATTCTCGGGCTCTTTCCTTGTGCTGATCTCCCTCACATCGCCCGTTCTATCATCAGTAGCCGCGCTCCTTACTATTTTCCTCGTCGCTCTGGTGGACTGGTTCCGAACCGGAGACTCCCTTTCTATGGCCTCTATTATTGGTGGCATTTTGATTACGGCGGCATTTTTCCTGTTGAGCTATAGCACGTATAGAGAGATGAATGAGGAGCGAAAGAAGCACCTTGAGCACGATGAGCTCGAGTCTGACAGTGATGCATAGATGGATCGCATGGATGCTGTGTTTCGGGGTGTTTTTACATAGAGTGTTTAGTGTTCGGCCTTTTTAACGTATAAAACTTCCATTAGTTTTTCTCTGTTGTTCAAGATCAGTAGATAGAAAGACTATTGCTGAATAAGAAATCCGTAGATCTGGAGTTTGGGGAACTTCGGCTTTTGGGTTGCCCCAGATTCCGTGAATTCCATGGTTCAGCCTTCGGTTCATCTACAATAAACCGGGCCATCTCGATAAAACTCTGTGACATCGTGAAATTTATTTTTTCCCCCTTTTGTCTCGGATATGTCCGTACCAGCTTTTCTTTACATGGAAACTCAGAAGGTAGAAGGGTTTCCCGTGGATATCGGCATCCCGCATATCCGGGATTTTGGTCATTAAGACAATGTTGTACGGAGTACGGAGTACGAAGTACTTTCGCATAACTATACTACGATGTCCTCCGTACATTGTATGGAGTAGTAGATGTTAATTTCCTTTTGACTTGGCAATCGCATGGTCCGCGAATCAGATCCACTACGTAAATTAACCAATAGTCGTTTCAGTCCATTATAAGGTGTACCTATCGGGTAATTTAAGTTAGTGGTAATCAATGGAAGTTAGTACGGAGTAGAGAAGAACGGTGAGAAACAAGCGCGAACTACTTGACAAGTCAACTTTTAAAGGCGTGGTACAGATGCACATGCAGGCAATTTCCAGATTCAAAGCCAGGATCTGCAGTTACGGCCCCAATTGATTTCATGACGATCCCCCCGACTCAATTGCCCCAAACCTCATCAAACTGCCATTGTTATTGGGTTAAACAAAGGAGGAGGTCCACCAAACGCTAGGGGGTGAAATAATGTTTCAGAGCGCCAGGAGAGTCCGTTTGTCTTTGAGCCCCCTGTCAAATGGCGCTAAGATATGTCTCGCGCCACTATTTATATCCGATCTGACTCCGCTGCCAAGACCAAGCTATGGAGAATGGAAGTTTGATTTCAAGTTTGATACTCTCCCACCATCCACATAGAAAATGGGACTTTAGCATTCAATACAAGAATTTGACGTTTACACATTCTACCACAGCCTAGCCTTGGCTCGGCAATGAACACCTCTCCCCCGACATGGATCTCATCCCCTTGACAGCCCCCAGCGTGGCGCACTATCCTTCCGGGACCCACTAAGTCAAGCGAGATTTGGATGGTCGGTTAAATCGAGTGATTGGCAGTGATAATACCCGCTTTTTTCTCCGGACGGGACTCCGTGTTTGATTGGTGCCTGGAGGATCCCCAGGATTGAAATAGTTGCCGTTTTTACAGGCACCCGTCCCAAGTACACGAGTATGTTGTAATGAACCACTTTTGGCAGGAACCGTTAACCTTGGAAATGAAGTCGGGTTCGTATTCTACTAAGTCATGACGTCCTCTACTTGGAATCGATTTGATTACATGTATTCAAAGTATTCAAACAGTGATGGTCTAGAGCATAATAGGCATGAGGAAATAGTCACATTCCTCAGAGAAAACCTTCTTTTTCCCTGTACTTTTTGGTCTTTTTGACAGATGTCACCTAATCTGGTATCTTCCCCGATATGTCATGCGTAATGGAATACAGTAGTTGCGTATTATATTTAAAGATTCAAAATGGTTCAGGGGAGAGAGATTGAAAGTACGGGGTTTCCAAGGGATTACCCTTCCATAGTTAAAAGAGAGGAAAGAGGCAACTCCCATCTACGAAGTACCAATTATAGACTTTGCCTAGATAAAGCCCTTTACGCCCTGTATGTAATCTCGTTCATCCAATAATTGACCCCGTTGATTGGTTTGCCCCCCCCGGTCGGATGGCAACGGGTGATACCGTGTATGGTAATCAGGATACAACATCCTTCCCAGGTTCCCCTCCTGGATTTGTTGTTCTCTTTAGCTTCTTCTCTCTTCAACCTCTCTACGACCAACTTTTCCATCCTCCCCTCTTTGGCCTTCGTCGTGGCCGTCCATTCATTTTCCATACTCTTGGATACCGCTGGTGGTCGCTTGGATTTGATTTCACTCGTTCCTTTCTGCCTGGCGCGGATTCAATGACCCTTGCCCAAAGGTGCTTAACTTGACCTCCAGATTCCTAGGCTTTCTCGCTGAAGGGAAGTCGGTCTGGAGGTCTTTGCCCATCTAGATCCTATCGGGCTTTCGTCACTCCGCTAAATTCGTTTATTGCCGCATCCTTTTGTTTTTTTTTTCTTGCCTTCAATATGGCTTCGATTTCACTTCCTCCGCAGTCCCAGGCGGGCTTCCCGCCACATTTTGATACATCGAATCAGTCCAACGCCAGCCCAGATCGTCGCCAACACATGCACACACCATTGCCTAATCCCCCATTCGTCTTTCCAGCGCGGGACCCAGACTCCCCCAACGCCCAATCGGACACCCCTGAGCACCGGGAACGTGCCGCATTGCCCGCATTCTCTTTTAATCCCGGATCAGAACAACAGTCATCACACCTCTCAGCGCCATCCTTGTCGAATCCTCGCCCGGGCGGACACCGTCGGCGACCAAGCGAGTTTCTAGGAACCGACCACTTGGTATTACCGGAAATAGTTGAACCAGGTCACAAACGGGCATCTTCTATGGCAGATCAACATATGCCGCCTCCAGGGCCTGGTGTGAGTAGGGTTCCTGGACGACGGAATCATGCCCATCGCCGTTCGGCTGCGATCTCTAATGTGGATTTGAATGCCATCACCAAGGCACTTGGTCCTAATTCTTGCACCAAAAGTGCGCCTTCTACACCCGCTGACCCTAACCGCAAATCTGCATCTGATATTCCTTCGCGACCGCTCTCTCAATCGGCTGTTACTCTCGGCCGTCCCACAACTCCTGCATCTCCTCAATTCCCTCCCGTCCCTCCTGTGCCTCCCATTCCGGCTACCATTCAAGCGGAAATGGCCTTAAACAACCAGACCCCGGATGCTGAACGACCAGTATCTGCTGTTTCGCATTGTAACAGGGATAGTATGGTCACAATTAAGGTGCAGCAAGAAGTGGAGAAGCCTACGTTCTCAAATGCGGTAACACCAAGACCTGACTACTACCCAAAACCTCGACCAAGAACTGCCGATGCCTCTCTGGTGATGGATTTTGTGCAAATGGATGACGACTCAGGATCCTCTATCAAACGTTCGCACTCGTCTGCTGGACACTCACGCTCTCGAAAGAGCAAGTCAACGCCGCATCTCGAGTCTACTCTTTCGCCCGATGATATTCAGTCGACAGACAACTACCGGCCTTCATTTTCGGACGATGGCTCCGATACATCTGGCGATGAGGTGACAGAGAACTCGTCGGACAACAAAACCCCTATCAAGTCGAAAAAGAAGAAGCAGAAGCGTGTTCGCTCTTGGGCCGGTCACATTCTAACTCGAACCAAGAGCAAAAGTAAGGGTAAACGCCATGCGAAGGCTGACACAAAAGAGGAGCCGCCTGTACCTCGCACTCTTGCACCTCGCCCCCCTGCTCTTACTCGGACCAACTCGGGAACCGGATCGGTTTTAGATGTTGATTTTGATAATGACGATGTCGTTGTCATCCGGACTCCGACCAATCCGACAATGCCTCCTTCTGCCCTTGAGCCCATTAAAAATAATGGTCAAACCGACAGTGGTTGTTCTTTATCTGCACAGACTCTTGAAACCTCGTGGAAACCGAGGAGTTTCTATGAACAAGATATTGGCCCGCATGACAATGTACTAAGTAGCCCTATCATCGACCTCGATGCTGCACTTGGTCCTTTCAACACTCCCGATATGCGACCAGTGGCTCAGGGTGCACCCAACAACAACTTTTCGGTTGCAACTCAGCGAATGTACAGCGGCGGAAGACGGGGTGAATTTGTTGGCCCAGAGATGCGGTACCATAGGCGCACGGAAAGTGCTCCGGCGTTGCAACCATTTGACCGCACTGCTTTGGGTGCATTCCGTTTAGGTCCGACCTCGGCAGTCGAGACCCCTGATGTGTTTGACGAGGAGGAAGAGGATGCTTTCTTAGCTGCGTCCCAGTCACCTAAGGGCGAGCGCATTCCGGCGAATATGTCGTCAATCGACAATGCGGTTTTCTCGTCATCCGAGGATGATCTGAAATCTGTTCACAGCAATGGTACCACTGGCACTAGTGATACTCTGACTCGTGCCCCTACCGGTAGCATCTCGTCTCAGAATGCCGGATTAGGTATTCGACAAGGCGATAAAACTGTGAACCAGGAACAGCCGGAGGAACGAAGTGCCATTGAGCAGCTGCATAATGCCAGCAACCCTTTCGCTAGCAAGCCTCGAACCCCCGTGGAAATTTTAAAGACAGAGGAACCTACGCATAAAGTGATCGGTCCTCCCAGTCCCGACATTTCTCCTCGATTCTTAGCTATCGACAAGCGGCCAGCGACGTCACCCATTGAGCTGCTGCCTAGCATTCCACCATTCGCGTTACAACCAGCGGTTTCGCCGTCTGACTCGTCTTTCCCATCTCCGGATGCTCCCCGGTCGATTGCCGCATCCTCAATGACCGACCGGAACCTCTCCAGTCACTCGTATCATAATCTTCCTGCAGCAGAATATCCTTACGCATCGGTTGAAGATGTTCCATCTTTGACCAGCAGTGCGTCGACCATGACCAACACTCTGAATCGTTTCTCGGCGGCTTCTTTCTTCCCCCGTGGACGTCTTTCTACCGACCGTGCAGCCTCCTTCTCAGCTGCTGGTACCAGACGCACCAGCCAGGCTAACGCTTCCAAACGCTCTAGTCTAGCCAGCCTTTCTAAGCTAGTCGGTGGTCCACATTCTGAGCGGAGTAAGCTCAACCAGGAGGAAAAACCCCCTAGCAACACATGCGACAAACCGAAGAAGAAGGGCCGCCGTCTCAGCCGAATGATGAACTTCTGGAAACCCAAGGAAAAAGAAAAGGCATCCAATGAGGCGGCGCCAGCAAACGAACGGGCGCAGTCGTAGGCGCACGGTGCGTGTGGTTTTGATATTTTTCCTTCAATTTACGGCGCAACCTCGGCATAGCGACTTCCTGGCAATTATTTTGAGACATCGCATTACTCTTCTGCTTTTTCCTCGCCCACTTTCGACAGCGTGGGCGTCTTCCTTCACCTGATTTGTACATATTGTGTTCCGTTCAGCTTTCCTGTGGATTATTCTTCTCCATCTTCATAGGCGGCTCTATTTCTGCGTCTTCCACCAAGACGCTTATTACGAATTTCTTTACCTCTCAAGGCGTATTTGTCTTGAGTATGATCTATCCTTTTTTTCTTGTCAATCCTTATGCTCCGGTGTGAGTAACGCACGGATTTATTGACTTTCTCTACGATCATTGCTCCTCTGCGGGCTTTTTTTCTTCCCATTTTTGTTTTGATTTTGCCCAAGGCCCTTGTCTTGGCCTGGAATATCATTCGTCCCCATTGGAATATCCATTGGGTCCCGTTTTTTTCTCATATCTGAGATGTGGCTGTCTGTGTATCTATTGTGTGGCTTTTATGTCTGCACTGCTCAGGTGCTGTGGCATTGGTCAGGAATTTGTCTCTGTTTAATTACACAAATAGCAGATAATGAAACCACTCTCTTCAAGTAAATCATAGTTCTTGTAGGATTTGTGCGTATTGACTTTGTAGGTTTATGTAGTTCCTAAGCTCAATTTCTCTTATAGGAAATAGGGAATAACCGTAGGCCAATTATATGCACTTACCTTTCTCTAAGCTAGACTGCGACATCGCCCGTCCATGGGCACTAGAAAGTGTCCACGGCCCGTGGGCCTTTTGAAATTCGACGCCCATCGCCCATCCTTATGCAAAAATAATGCAAAAATTACCCTATTAGGCGATT